>JAAXCT010002024.1:0-101916 GCA_012490785.1 Eragrostis nindensis
TTGGTCATCCATCGTCTCAAGTAGTTCAGTCGATTCTTCATCTTAATAATATTTCCTCTCTTAAAGAGTCTAGTTCATCGTTTGTAATGCTTGTCAGTTAGCAAAGAGTCATCATTGCCTATCTAGGTCAATTCATTCATCTACTAGTCCTCTAGAACTCATTTTTCTGATGTATGGGGTCCTGCCCCCTATTCTGTTGGAGGCTATAGTAATTATATGAGTTTTATTTGATGATTTCACCAAGTTTTTCTTGGATTTATTTGCTTCATGATAGAACTGAGGTGCAACGTGCTTTTATGCAATTTCGAGCTCATGTTGAGCGTCTCCTTGACACAAAATCAAGTGCGTTCAATCTGATTGGGAGGGCGAATATGAGAAGCTCCATAATCAATTTTTCTTTCGCTTGGAATGCTCATCGTGTTTCTTGCCCTCATGCACACCAACAAAATGGATCGGCTGAACGAAAACATCGTCATATTGTTGAACACAGGTCTTGCTCTTTTAGCTCATGCTAGCATGCTCTAAAATTTAGGGATGAAGCTTTCTTGACTGCCACTTATCTTATTAATCGCCTTCCATCACGTGTCATTGACAATGCCTCCTCCTATTGAACGTCTTTTTAAAATCAAACCCAATTATTCCATGCTTAAAATATTTGGTTGTGCTCTGTTGGCCTTGCCTTCGTCCTATAACAAGCACAAATTCTCTTTCGATCTAAGGAGTGTGTATTTCTTGGTTACAGTTCTCTTCACAAGGGCTATAAGTGCCTAGATCTTTCTAGTGGTCGTGTATATGTGTCTAGGGACGTCATATTTGATGAGTCGAATTTTCCTTTCTCTAAACACATTCAGCTCCTTCGTCCAACGTTGTGCACCCCATTAATTTACATTCTTATCCTGTTTTTCATCACTTGATTGGCAGTAGATTTGATGGTTCCTGTGATCAAGTGTGTCCTGCAGGTTCTCCTAACTTGGTGTCTGCAGACAATCCGGCTGGATGTGGGAATCTTCTTCGGGATTGGCCCTGGTTCCGCTCATCCTGTCGCGCCTCCGGAGCAACCTGCCGAGCCTGCTCCGGGTCCATCAGCTGAGCGTGTGGCCTGTATTGACTGTAAGGATCGTGTGACCGAGAGGGGGGGTGAATCGGGCACACCATGAACTAAAACTTTTTGCACTTCTAGCTACTCTTTCTATTTGCACAAGTAAAGGATACATAACTAAAGAGTACATGTGCACTATGTGATAGTGATCAAGCAAGGATAACCATGTGCTAGGACTTGTACATGCTAGGAGCAAGGTATTCATGAACATATAGAACAACCTAGCATATGACGATATACAAGATAAGCTCAACAAGTCCTACACATGCTAGTGTATAAGGTAAAGGCACTCAAGCATTCTAGCAAGCATATGGGTAACACATACGGAAGCTCAAGTAGGTCCTACACATGCTAGTATATAAGATAGATAGACAAGCGAACTAGCATGCATATAAGTAACACATGGTGAAGCTCAGCTAGTGATCATGATAACAAGATAGATACAACATAAAGCATAACAAGATCACTAGATGATATCAAGCAAGTGTATGAGCTATGAGCATATCACTAGAGATAACATAGAGCTAGCACACGGAAACAATCATCAAGCAATCATATGATAAGCACAAGGTCTACTACATGCATATAAGATAAACAAGATAGTAAGTGCAAGTAGTAGAGAGTAAGAGTAAGAGATTGCTCATCGATTTTTCCCGTGGTCTCGGAAGGATGGCGCCTTCCCCTACTCCCACGTTGGGTCACTCCCGCCGGGAGTCTCGACCCCGTCCCTCCGCTCGATGGCGATCCCCTCTAGAGCACACTCCACCCTTTAAGCCGGTGATGTCCCCTAAGAGCACGCTTCACTCCTCGAGTGAAGTCACGGGCTTCACCCCGCCGCACACCGGCAATGCTCTCCTCTTGGGACCATCCACCGCTCTTGAGTGAAGTCGCGGGCACGTCCCCCGGGCTTCTCCCGGGTACTCCTCCGAAGGTAAGGCTCCGCACTTGATGCGTGCCAAAGGGCGCTCCACTAGTGATGCTTCTTTCGCACGGGAAGCTCCAAGACCGTGTACAAACTTGTGTCGGCTTCCACACTCTCTTTGGCAAGCTCAACACCGACGCCTAACCGGTCTAGCCTTGCCATAGACAAGGGTAACAAACCAAGACCGCCTCCCTATGACCACACTAGTCCTAGAGGTGGATGGATGCTCTCAACCCTCTCAAGCACTAAGCTTTCTTCTCCAAATCTTCTCCATGTGCTTCTCCTCTCTCTCAAGCACCAAGATTTCTCTCTAAAGCCTCTCCATGTGCTTCTCTTGCATCCTCTTGGCTCCCACTGTGTTTCCCCACTGATAACAATGGCCAAAGGCCCCCCAAAGGGTCAAGCAACCGGCTATTTATAGCCCTCCACTCAAAAACTAGCCGTTGCCCGAAAGTGTCCAGTCAGTGAGGACCGTACAATTGACCGTACTGTACGGTCATCAGTGGACAGCCTGCAGGATTTCAGCGATAACTCCTTGCTCCGAACTCCGATGGAGGTGTACCACATATCAATGGAAAGCTCTAGAAATTTCCCACAACTTTCCTTTCGGGCAGATCTCCCAATTCGGTCATCTTCATGTCCATATGTTGACCGTACAATACGGTGCCTATGACCGGACAGTCCGGTCTCCTCCAGGCAGTCTGTAGTAATTTGGACATAACTCCTAGCTCCGAACTTCGATGGAGGTGCACCATATACCGTTGGAAAGCTCTTGAAAGTCTCTACAACTTTCCTTTTGGGTCGATCTTCAGATTCTGACATCTTCATGGCCAAAAGACCACCGGACTGTCCGGTCTCCATTCTGACCGTATTGTACGGTCTCTAGGACCGTACCGTCCGGTCTCCTTTCGTCATTTCCAACAGAAACTTCGTCTTCTCTGTTGCTTCTTCCAATAGGGACCGTACCGTACGGTCTCTTTGACCGTACCGTCCGGTCTATAGTCGGTCTCTATTTTCTCAGCTTCCAGAACCTTGTCTTCTCTGTCTGTTTTCCCAATAGGGACCGTGCCATACGGTCTCTTTGACCGTATTGTCCGGTCTTCTCTGCTGAAGCTGATCTTGATCATTTCTTCGATTCTTGCTTCCAAACTTCATCACACTTGGCTCTTCTTCTCCTCTGCTGTCACCCTAGTGCCTGAGAGACTCTTTGAGCATCCACACCTCTACCACTAGTGTGACCTAAGAGAAACGACTCGATCCCCCTTGATAGTCCGGTTGTTCCTATGGACTCAAGCCTACATCTACACCAAGCCAACACTTGCTTGGATCTAGCATGTCCTTAGCCTTGATCCATCTTCTCAAACCGTGACCTCCATCAAGTCCTTGATTCTTGTCGTCATCCATCAACGAAGCTTC
Source organism: Eragrostis nindensis (assembly GCA_012490785.1). Classification (NCBI taxonomy): domain Eukaryota; kingdom Viridiplantae; phylum Streptophyta; class Magnoliopsida; order Poales; family Poaceae; genus Eragrostis; species Eragrostis nindensis. The sequence goes on from JAAXCT010002024.1 coordinate 3,438, forward strand.
TTCATGTGACCTAAAGAATATGCATGAACACCTTTCCTACATCCAAAGATGTTAGTCACAATGATCTAGTTGTCACAAAGGACAACCCGATCGAAGCATCATATAATATGCATAGGATATAAGACAAGAACATCATCACATAATAGACAAGATCATCATGGCATATGATATAAGGCAAGACAAAACATGATGATCAAGAGTATGTCAAGGTATATGATACATACAAAGACACATGACATACTCACCTTGTCTCTTACCTCATGTGCGTAGTAGTTACCTCGTAGAGTAGTCCTCATGTTCACTTCTTCTCTTTATCAACTTCCTTGCAACCTTTGAGGTGTTGGCACTCCAATAGTATATCACTACATCCATGAGACTAAACATCTTGCACACTAGCAAACCTTGTTAGTCCCATTGACCATGTTGACATCAATCACCAAAACCTATGAACCATGCTCTAGGTTCATTGATCTTACAATCTCCCCCTTTTTGGTGATTGATGGCAACACAACCAAAGCAAGAGATAATAGATAGAATGGAGCACAACAACTTGCCTCGGATGTATTGACAACATAGAATACCTTTGCTCATACCTCATGTCCTTGATTGAATCTTCACTTCTGGTTGCAAGTACTTCTCCCCATTAGCATGTTCTCTCTATTTGTGCCTCATGTCTCTTCTCATTCCGCAACTACTTGCTTTGGTGGATATATTTCTCCCCCTTTGACATCAAGCACCGAAAAAGGACAAACAAGGCAAACGTTAAAAGCACAAGGGAGCTTCATAGATAGTGATCCTTTGGATGTGGACGGGATATGGATCAAAATCTCGAAGCCTCATAACATAGACTAAACTCCCCCTAGATTTGTGCGTACATGTGATGGAAGGCAAAGTATATGCACAATTTAACAATTAAGTCAAGTGGGGGACCTTAAGCTATGTTATGGAAGATAGCTAGATAGATAATGCAAGAATAAAGGAAAACCATTACCTTCTTGCAAGAATGATAAACTTAGCATACCTTCGGAGATGTGATTGCTTTTCAATGCCATATAGAATGTGTCATATGAGAATCATGGCACCTCAAAGTGGATGAACATCAATTCATTTCATCTCACATGGATGATCATTCCTATGAAGAGACTAGAAAGATAAACTTGCAAACACATTAGTCTCATGAATCTCAAGACATAGGATAGACTCCCCCTAAAGTTGTGCATCACATGCACTTTGTCAATGAAGACAAGTCAAGGAGACTACCCTATATCTCGAATCATGGCATATAAAGAGATATGAAATAAACGCATAAATAGATGCCACTTGCAAAGTATATGAGTGAAAGCATGCAAGGCTTTACCACTTGTAAAAGCATATAGATATGAAGCAAACAACAAGGGTAAAGCATCTCAAACACAACAAGTCATCATGCAAGAAATATGAGGATACTACACACATGATGGTAAGAAAGACAAGCATGCAAGTCATTGCTCAAGATAAGATACCACTTGTGAGATAAGCAATATATAGCAACAAAGGGTACATCAAGATAAAGCTAAGCACATGGAGCAAATGACAAGCATGAAAGGGTGATGATATGAAAGGAACAAAAAACAATCAAGCACAAACATATCATCACGGGATGCACATACAAGAGGCAATATGAGATAAAAGAAGATGTTACCTTGATGTTCCGGTCGAGGCAAGTCATAGCTCATAAAATGTCACAAGTTAGAGTAAAAACTCATATCACAAGTGAATGAAAGCACAAGGAGCTATGACAAGCACTAATGCTAAGATGACAAGGGTATAAGAAGATTACCTTGATGCTTACCTTGTAGAATGTCGCTCCCCATTGACATAAGCTTCCATCTCAAGAATGTGAGGAAGATCGATCAACTTGATCAACTTGACCTTCCTTTGTGCTAACTCCCCCTTGAGATGGTCGTCGTCTTCTTCTCCACCTCAAGATTGTGAGAAAAACCGATCATCTTGATCTTCGTGATCTTTCTTCATGCAAACTCCTCCTTGAGGTGGTCATCATCATCATCTTCTTCACCTCAAGATTGTTGTGAGATCGATCATCATGATCACATGATCTTCAAATGCAAACTCCTCCTTGAGGTGATCTTCATTGTCTTCACCGTGTTCTCTCCTTTTTCTTGTGCCTCCTCCTTGTTCCTACAATTGATCTTACAATAGAGAAAAGAACAAAAAGGGCAAACGTCAAATACACAAAGCTTCATGAGCCATGTCCTTTTGAGTGGAAGGCATTTGGACCATGATCATGAAAGCCTCATAACATAGGCTAAACTCCCCCTAGAGTTATGCATACTTCTAGTGGATGGCAAGATATATGCATATCATTGTGTGAAACACATGGGGTAGTTTAAACTATGTTATGGATGGTAGCTAGAACAAAAGATAATTGAAATAGATCGGTTCTAGACATACCTTTCGGAGAGAAGACATTATGACATGTAACCTCAAGATAGAAACTAAAGCAAAAAACACACGAGTGAAAGACTCCTTTGTGATTTCCTATATGCAATGCATGAAACAAGCATATAATACAAATGCAAGAGAAAACATAAACATGCCATGATGAATGCATGCAAGATTAAAGACAATGCATAAAGGAAACCTACTCAAGGTCAAGTTTGAACCTCTCTCAAGCTTACTCACTATGAGCCAACCTTGCCTTGAGTCCATCGGTCCACCAACTCAAGCATCCCCCATACTCATAGCTATCTTGAGAAAGTTAGACCTCGAACTAATATTTTTGTGCGTTTCTTTTAGGTTTTTACATGATGCATGAAAGTGCACAACATACTAGTTCACAAAGGAACTATTAAAGCAAGGAACTAGAACGAAAAGAAACTACACTAAGATACAAGATACCTCCTTGAAGGGTAGATGTTCGTCATTCATGCCCTTGACACTTATGGTGGACTTCAATGATCTTCATGATTGAACTCGGTCCACCACCTCCATCACCTCAATGTTGTACTTGGGCGCCTCCATATGATTGACCGTCTCATCCGGTCCACCTAAGAACTTGGGCACCCAAAGCATCCTCATCTTCCTCTTCTTGTCCAAAGCTCATATATTGACTTTGCCTTCACAACATTATGTAACGAAGCTTGCAATAGTGGTCATTGGCCATCAACGGTACTTCTTCACTTGGTGTGGCATCGCCTTGCCAATGGCTTCCATGTTCACCGGAGAAGTTCCAAGTCCTCTTGTGAGCTTTGTATATACTTGCATCATTGACTCACTCTCATCCTTGAGCTTGTGGTATTCCTTCAAAACAAACACTCAAGAGAAAGAGAGCTCTCACAAGAGAGGGTTAGTTCATCACAAATAGTAAATGGATGCGAGATAGATGAACTAGGAGTAGTGGATGAAGAAGAAAACAAGCTAGATAAGTTGATAGCTCGATAAGAGATCTCAAGGTTCTCATACTTCTCATGAAGCTCAATGTTATCCAACTTGAGCCCTCAACTCATATGTAGAGCCTCATGAGATGACATGGGATCCTTGAGCTCCTCATCAAGCTCACCAACACGAAATATGGCCATATCATTCTTTCCTTACCTCCTCCTTTACCTTGGAGGTGCATGTGAAGATGAAGACCAACAACATGTTTGCATATGCTCTTGAAGAAGAGTCAATCTCGTAGTCTTCATCATTGGCAATCCTCTCACCAACAAGAAGAACCTTTGTGAGATGACATCTCCTTCTTCTTGACCTTGGACTTGTCTCACATACTTCGTGTATTTGGCCTTAGAATCATCTTCTTCTTCATCACTCTCACTTGATCCTTCCATCACCATCTTCTTCTTGTCGATGACCCTCAAGTCATGTCTTCCAATGAGGCACACGGGTGGAGATGGAGGAGGTGAAGTCTTCATCAAGATATCAATAGCAACTTGATCTTCACCATCGGTTCATAGTCACCTTCATATCAATGAGACACAAAGATAGTTAGATAAAGAATTGAAATTCGGTTCTAAATATACCGTCATCTTTGCATTCTCCGAGGAAGATGTAGTTTCACTTGAGATCAAGGAAGTGAGTATCCCGAGCTTGCATTATATTCTTCACAATTCCTCGCTCTTCAAGTGATGGAAGCTTGCTCACGGTTGTAGATTGATCTTCAATAGAACCACCATCACCAATTGACATGTCCTCAAAATGAGAGACATTCCTTGAGTGCTCATCATGTGAGATGGTCATGAGCAAGACTTCTTCATATTGTAGCTTCGCAAGATCTTCATGTTGAAGTGCAAAAATGTTGTCGCCGAATCTTGAATGAGGAGGTGCTTTCAAGATCTTCATGATAACCTCACCACTTGAGTTCTTCCACTTCTCATATATATCGATCCTAGCATAACCAAGCGAAGACACAAGTAAGTGATTCATTAAGAAATATGGTAAGATTATCCAAATCACTCCTCAACAAGAAAAACTAGCAACAACAACATCATGATCATCATAAGATATAACAAGAACAACAAGATCATCATGATAACATGGTTATCCGTGAAAGTGCTAGAGAATTTATTCATGGTATCCCACAATTCATTTGGAACTATGGACATAAGGTAGCTATTCAAGCCATTCTTTCAACGTCCAAAGCCCAAACCCATAAGGGATGAAAACCCAAACTCATTCGGTCACATCTCAATGGCGGTTAAGCCCTAAATTGAGCACTTGGCTCTGATACCACTTGTAAGGATCGTGTGACCGAGAGGGGGGGTGAATCGGGCACACCATGAACTAAAACTTTTTGCACTTCTAGCTACTCTTTCTATTTGCACAAGTAAAGGATACATAACTAAAGAGTACATGTGCACTATGTGATAGTGATCAAGCAAGGATAACCATGTGCTAGGACTTGTACATGCTAGGAGCAAGGTATACATGAGCATATAGAACAACCTAGCATATGACGATATACAAGATAAGCTCAACAAGTCCTACACATGCTAGTGTATAAGGTAAAGGCACTCAAGCATTCTAGCAAGCATATGGGTAACACATACGGAAGCTCAAGTAGGTCCTACACATGCTAGTATATAAGATAGATAGACAAGCGAACTAGCATGCATATAAGTAACACATGGGAAGCTCAAGCTAGTGATCATGATAACAAGATAGATACAACATAAAGCATAACAAGATCACTAGATGATATCAAGCAAGTGTATGAGCTATGAGCATATCACTAGAGATAACATAGAGCTAGCACACGGAAACAATCATCAAGCAATCATATGATAAGCACAAGGTCTACTACATGCATATAAGATAAACAAGATAGTAAGTGCAAGTAGTAGAGAGTAAGAGTAAGAGATTGCTCATCGATTTTTCCCGTGGTCTCGGAAGGATGGCGCCTTCCCCTACTCCACGTTGGGTCACTCCCGCCGGAGTCTCGACCCCGTCCCTCCGCTCGATGGCGATCCCCTCTAGAGCACACTCCACCCTTTAAGCCGGTGATGTCCCCTAAGAGCACGCTTCACTCCTCGAGTGAAGTCACGGGCTTCACCCCGCCGCACACCGGCAATGCTCTCCTCTTGGGACCATCCACCGCTCTTGAGTGAAGTCGCGGGCACGTCCCGCCGGGCTTCTCCCGGGTACTCCTCCGAAGGTAAGGCTCCGCACTTGATGCGTGCCAAAGGGCGCTCCACTAGTGATGCTTCTTTCGCACGGGAAGCTCCAAGACCGTGTACAAACTTGTGTCGGCTTCCACACTCTCTTTGGCAAGCTCAACACCGACGCCTAACCGGTCTAGGCCTTGCCATAGACCAAGGGTAACAAACCAAGACCGCCTCCCTATGACCACACTAGTCCTAGAGGTGGATGGATGCTCTCAACCCTCTCAAGCACTAAGCTTTCTTCTCCAAATCTTCTCCATGTGCTTCTCCTCTCTCTCAAGCACCAAGATTTCTCTCTAAAGCCTCTCCATGTGCTTCTCTTGCATCCTCTTGGCTCCCACTGTGTTTCCCCACTGATAACAATGGCCAAAGGCCCCCCCAAAGGGTCAAGCAACCGGCTATTTATAGCCCTCCACTCAAAAACTAGCCGTTGCCCCGAAAGTGTCCAGTCAGTGAGGACCGTACAATTGACCGTACTGTACGGTCATCAGTGGACAGCCTGCAGGATTTCAGCGATAACTCCTTGCTCCGAACTCCGATGGAGGTGTACCACATATCAATGGAAAGCTCTAGAAATTTCCCACAACTTTCCTTTCGGGCAGATCTCCCAATTCGGTCATCTTCGTGTCCATATGTTGACCGTACAATACGGTGCCTATGACCGGACAGTCCGGTCTCCTCCAGGCAGTCTGTAGTAATTTAGACATAACTCCTAGCTCCGAACTTCGATGGAGGTGCACCATATACCGTTGGAAAGCTCTTGAAATTCTCTACAACTTTCCTTTTGGGTCGATCTTCAGATTCTGACATCTTCATGGCCAAAAGACCACCGGACTGTCCGGTCTCCATTCTGACCGTATTGTACGGTCCTCTAGGACCGTACCGTCCGGTCTCCTTTCGTCATTTCCAACAGAAACTTCGTCTTCTCTGTTGCTTCTTCCAATAGGGACCGTACCGTACGGTCTCTTTGACCGTACCGTCCGGTCTATAGTCCGGTCTCTATTTTCTCAGCTTCCAGAACCTTGTCTTCTCTGTCTGTTTTCCCAATAGGGACCGTGCCATACGGTCTCTTTGACCGTATTGTCCGGTCTTCTCTGCTGAAGCTGATCTTGATCATTTCTTCGATTCTTGCTTCCAAACTTCATCACACTTGGCTCTTCTTCTCCTCTGCTGTCACCCTAGTGCCTGAGAGACTCTTTGAGCATCCACATACCTCTACCACTAGTGTGACCTAAGAGAAACGACTCGATCCCCCTTGATAGTCCGGTTGTTCCTATGGACTCAAGCCTACATCTACACCAAGCCAACACTTGCTTGGATCTAGCATGTCCTTAGCCTTGATCCATCTTCTCAAACCGTGACCTCCATCAAGTCCTTGATTCTTGTCGTCATCCATCAACGAAGCTTCTTCATGTGACCTAAAGAATATGCATGAACACCTTTCCTACATCCAAAGATGTTAGTCACAATGATCTAGTTGTCACAAAGGACAACCCGATCGAAGCATCATATAATATGCATAGGATATAAGACAAGAACATCATCACATAATAGACAAGATCATCATGGCATATGATATAAGGTAAGACCAACATGATGATCAAGAGTATGTCAAGGTATATGATACATACAAAGACACATGACATACTCACCTTGTCTCTTACCTCATGTGCGTAGTAGTTACCTCGTAGAGTAGTCCTCATGTTCACTTCTTCTCTTATCAACTTCCTTGCAACCTTTGAGGTGTTGGCACTCCAATATATCAATACATCCATGAGACTAAACATCTTGCACACTAGCAAACCTTGTTAGTCCCATTGACCATGTTGACATCAATCACCAAAACCTATGAACCATGCTCTAGGTTCATTGATCTTACATTGACCGACCAGCAGCCTGCGATCACTCTGCAAGAATCGGCAGCTGCGTCGCCTGCGCCTGCTGCTGCCGCTATTGCTGATCCCGAAGCTGATTTGGGTAGTGATGATGCTAATCATTCAGAAGAAAATGCTACTGGTACACATGGCTATGGTACACGGCTCCATCATAATATCAGGCGACCGAAAATCAAAACTGATGGGACAGTTACATATTCAGTTGTTCGTCGATCTGATGATGAACCAACTTCTTATGTTGAAGCGATGCAGGACACAGCTTGGCACTGTGCTATGGATGATGAGTTTCATGCATTGATCAAGAACAACACCTGGCATTTGGTTCCACCACGCCCAGGTTTGAATGTAATTGATTGCAAATGGGTGTTTAAACTCAAACGCAAACCAGATGGCTCTATTGATCGACATAAAGCACGTTTGGTTGCTAAAGGATTCAAGCAAAGGTAAGGAGTTGATTATGAAGATACCTTTAGTCCTGTTGTTAAACCTACCACTATTCGTGTTCTACTTTCATTGGCTGTTAGTAGAGGGTGGACATTACGACAAATTGATATTCAGAATGCCTTTCTTCATGGTTTTCTTGATGAGGAGGTCTATATGAAACAGCCACCTGGTTACGAGGATTCTAAATTTCCTAATTATCTTTGCAAACTTGATAAGTCCTTGTATGGACTTAAACAAGCTCCTCGTGCCTGGTTTTCACGCTTGAGTACCAAGTTGTTGAAGTTGGGATTTGTTCCTTCCAAGGCTGATGTGTCGTTATTCATCTTCAACAAAGGGGGGAATCATATCTATATATTAATTTATGTTGACGATATTATCATATTGAGCTCCTCTGTTGATGCTACAACTAAGCTACTAGCTCAACTTCGAGAGAATTTGCTGTTAAAGATCAAGGCCAATTGAATTATTTTCTTGGTATAGAAGTGACCTCTATTGCCGATGGTATTCTTCTAACTCAGAAAAAATATGTACAAGATCTTTTGCAGCGAACTAATATGCTCAAGGCCAAGGGAGCGCCATCTCCTATGACAGTTACAGATAAGCTATCTCGTTATGATGGAGAATTGCTATCTAGTGATGATGCTACACGTTATAGGAGTGTTTGTTGGAGCATTACAGTATTTAACCTTGACACGTCCTGATATTGCTTTTTCAGTCAATAAGGTGTGTCAGTTTTTGTCATCTCCTACAATAATTCATTGGGCTGCAGTCAAGAGGATCCTGAGATACTTAAGGGAACTATCAATTTGGATTAGCTATTCGAAAGACAAGTTCTTTTCTTTTGAGTGCCTTTTCTGATGCTGACTGGGCAGGCAATATAGATGATAGAAGAAGCACTGGAGGTTTCGCTGTATTTCTTGGTGGTAACCTTGTTTCGTGGAGTTCTCGCAAACAACCAACTGTGTCTCGTTCTAGTACAGAATCTGAGTATAAATCAGTTGCTAATGCAACGGCTGAAATCATTTGGATACAAGTATTGCTGCGTGAACTTGGTATTCCTCTACATCGACCACCGAGTTTATGGTGTGATAATATAGGTGCTACATATTTATCAGCTAATCCAGTTTTTCATGGAAGAACCAAGCATGTTGAAGTTGATTATCATTTCGTTCGTGAACGAGTTGCTAGCAATGAGTTAGAGGTTCGGTATATTTCCACTAAAGATCAAGTTGCTGATATTATGACCAAGCCTCTTGGTGTGCAGTCTCATGAAAGATTTCGGAGCAATCTAAACATGATTTCCTCACGTCCAGATTGAGGGAGGATGTTAGAATATGAGATATGTACGATTATAGATAGATCATGAGTTGTTGTAATCACAACTAACTTCCTCTTATCTCTAGAGAGATCAGGCCTGCGTGCCTTGTACCGTGTACTTCAAGTCACGGATGTAATCTCTTGTATGTATGCTATATATATAACATGGAACACCCCATCGTTGGGTATTGCGAGCCTATTCTCTCACACGGCGACATGTATCAAATGGCGTAGTGCACGGAAAGATAAGAGAATAAGCCCTCATTCTTTTTAACCACAATGCTCCTCTACAAAAGCACTTCATTATTTGTATTGTTAGAGCAACTCCAAGAGCCTAGCTATAATCTTAGCTAAATTTAGAGTTTTAGGAGGATTGTAAAAAAAAAAAAAGAAAGCTTCTAAATTGTGAGATAAACCAACAGACTCTCCAAATCTTTGATTATCCATATTCAAATCAGTTACACGTATGATAGTTTTGTGGTTATCGATCTTTTTAATTCCGTCGGACGCGTCGAACGCTTGGAGTCTGGAGCCTGGACGCGCGATGCCGCCGAAGCCTAGACGTTGCCGCCGCGAGGTGGCGGATGAGGGGCTGGATGAAGAGGCCGGCGAGCGGTCGCAGAGCCAGACGAGGCTGGCGAAGGCGTGCGGATGCACGGCTTTTGCATGTAGGGCGGGCGTGAGTAGGGACAGCTGCAGAGCCCACCCGAGCTGCATTACGCACGCCACCGACGCTGCACGCAGCAGCTTGCGGAGAGGAACCTTCAGCGCGCGGCGCCACCGTCGCCGACTGTTGCCGCCGTGGTTGCCCCTTTGCGCGCGAAGCCGGGGCGGAGCAGCCCGCGGAGCACAGTGCGGCGGAAGCAGCGTGCGGCGGGCGTGTCGGGGCGGAGTAGCACGCGCGGTGTTGTGTCCCCGCCGGTGTGTTTCCCCGTCGCCGGCGGACGACCTCGCGGACGCGCATCTCACCGAATCCCCCAGGGTGGGCGAGGTGGAAGCTAGACTCGAGGTTGGTGGCCATGAGGCGGGCGTAGTCCTCGGCCGTGCAGCCTGTCGCCGCACAGAAGAAGGTCTGGCCGACGTTGTCGACGAGGATGTCAAGCCTGCCGCCGAACTTGTCGCGCGCCGCGGCCACGAGGCGCTCCCTGTAGCCGCGCACGGAGACGTCGCAGACAGACACCGTGATGCGCGCGAGCCGGTTGTCGGCGCTGTAGATGGTGCTGCTGCTGTCGGCGCCTCACTCACCGGTACGACGGCGACTGTGGAGGCCGAGCGCGCGGGCGGCAGGATGCGGGCGAGACCGCGGCATGGGAGGAGAAATTAGCGCGTGCGGAGGAGCGCGGGCGGGAGGGAGGGAGATGGCGAGTGGAATGGGCTCGGCAAAAATGGCTAGCGAGAGGGAGGCGATGCCGAGCCAGATACAGTTGAGAGGAAGAAAGAAAGGCTGTTGGAACACGTTTTCATCAGGAATTTACCAAACCCATTTAGCCAGACTGTTGGAGTTGCTCTTAGCAATGTAGGCTAAATCCACAACTTTTGGCAATGCTCCCGCTAGCACTCACTCATCTCAAGTTTTCTTATGCACAAACTTGTGGAACTTAATGTTTTTATTGGGCCTTTAGGTCCGTATGTTGCATAGTGGTCAATACTACATTATAATAAGAATGGGTGTACAAAACTTCTATTACTTTTGGATTTTCCTTTCAAACAATATAACCAAACATAAAAATTGTCGTCTGTGTCATCTCCATGTGCATTAGCCATATGGCCCTGCGGTGCTCACAAGTTGGTTGGGCTTTGTCACACTTGAAGCTTGTGTTCATTTGGCATAGTTATATTCTCGGAGATTTTCCTTTAACTAGGGTGATAATAGTCTCATTATTTTGGTAAAATAGGTGCCAAATTATCCAAAATAGAGCTTGGAGACTGTCATATTTAAAGCATATAACTTAGGTTAGTCGTTGCATCATTGCCACATGTCTACTCACCAATTCTCCACCTAAGATCATTTTTCTCTAGACAACATTAGCCACTAAAAGTTGTTGATGAGGGTTGGTATCACCTTGCCTTTGTAGCTATTATTATTGTCTTCAGTATCATTGGTTGTACATTGTACTATGATTTTTTTTTTTTTTGCGAGTGGTACATTGTACTATGATGTTTGCTAAAAAAAATATATCTATCAAATTTGAGAAACCAAGAAGATTGCCCCTTCTCAAATACGGGCCATACTTTTTGTGGTAATTGACAGGACATGTCTTTGAGGCTTGACAAAGTCTTAAGAGCTGCTGATTTATATTGAAATTTCAGTATATGTTTACAATAGATGTAGATGCACCCAAGCACAAATAGTAATAACTCTTTAGAATGCTATGGCATGGTTGATTCTGGAAAATAATTATTCCCTTCTGCGTGTTTTGCTGGAAGCATGTAACCCGCCAAATGATTAATGAAGAAGAAGCTCTTGACCCCCCCCCCCCCCCCCCCCCCCCCCCCCAAAACAAAAAAAAAAAATATCATCCCAGCAACTGGAAGTTGAGTAAAAAAAACCACTAGCCAGTGACGGACGCAGCATCTGAAACTTGGGTATTCCCAAGCCTTGGTCTTTGTTCTTTGAAGAGCGGTCTCTGGTGACCCTCCAGTGGCGAGCTCCTCCATGACACACCCCAACGACCACATGTCCACTGGCACGCCGCATTTTTCTCGCAGAAGCACTTCCGGCGCCATGTACCTGAGCGTGCCATGGAACTGCTTGTTCCCCAGCGCCGCGCGGTGAGTGATATGGCGAGGCCGAGGTAGCAAATCCTGAGGCGGTTGTCGCCCTTTCCGACGAGGGGTGCACGATCCCGTCCGCGTGCATCCTCTCGACCCTGGCCAGCAGCTGCGCCATGAAAGCACGCGTCTCCGACGCCAAGAACGACGGGCCGCGGTGCCGGCGCCGGCGCCAGCTGAGGACGTCTTCTAGGCCCGACCGTTGAAGTCCATGACTAGGTGCAGGCGGCCCGTCTCCAGGTCGCGCGCTACCTCGCGGAGCCCCACGACGGCGAGGCCATCGCGGCACGCGGCGAGTGTTGCGGATCCCGCAGTAGCGCCTCGTCACCGGCGCCGGCGTTGCGTTTCTCGTGATGCGACGAATTGATGGCGACCACCTCGCCGCTGGGGAGGTGGGACGCTCTCCAGACGGTGCCGTAGGCTCTGCCGCTGATCTTGGAGAGCAGCTCGTACGATCTCATGCTCCCAACCCACACCCTGTCCTTGTTTATCGCGGGCACGACGGCTACAGGGATGTTTGTGGAAGGGCTGCGGTGCACTCCATGACGAGTCTTAGCGGCCAAGACCTCACCTTCATTGGGCCATGGCCGCAAAGCTTGGTGAGCTGGCGTTGATTGCTTTACATTGCAGTGTATGCGTGTGCGAACGATCAGCAACAATAGATACGTATACGTACTAAAAAATTTGGCAAGATTGTTGGGTATTCCCAGGAATACCCAAGCAACCAGCTGCGTCCGTCTCTGCCACTAGCGAAATGTTGTTTGTTAGATTAAAAACAGGACCTGAGGGGGGTAGCAGACCATTCAAGCCCGAACAGAGTAGGTTGCTCTGTTACGATGGGAAGCAGAGAGCACCGAAGCCGAGCAGAGTAGGTTGATCTGTTTGGATTCAAAGCGGAGAGGCCGGGAACAGAGCAGCGCAACGCGGCAGGAAAGGGGGTGGGAAACCGATCACCGGTTGGCGTGCAGCAGCGCTGAAAGCATGCATGTCGTGCTAATCCAAGTCACAAACAAGCACGCCGCGGCAGAGAGCGACGTGACACTCGCGGCCGCAACAGCGCTCGGCTCATCTGCTGCGTGGGATTGGGCTGCGTTGCGTGTACGTGCCTACTCCGCTGGCGGCCGCTCCATGACTCCGCCGCGCGCTGTGTGCTTCGTCATCTTCCTCCTCTATCGATCGACATGGGTAGGCGTAGGCGTGCCAACTTTGAACACGCTTCGAGGGCGATCCAGTACAGAACACGTGTGAATACCTATGGACCCGGCGTGCACTGGCTCCTCTCGAACGTTAGCTGATGCAAGTAAACGTGCCTGGTTACGGATCCAGCTGGGTACACGAGCACACGGATGCTAGAAACACTAGCAGCGTCAAGACGGCACATCATGCAGCTCGTTTCTGTGCAAGTACGCGCAAGCGAAAAGCAGCTATCGCGGGGAGGAGGGGACTCAGGGGTGGTTGGGGCGTTGGCCTGACGTCCGCCGACCTTGGCCGCGATGACATACTGGCGTCGCGCGGTGGCCGCGGCCGTTCCCGTTTACCGAGCAGCTCCTCGCTGCGCACGTACTGTACTGCTAGCGGCGATGAGAAGAAGGCCCATCTGCCCTTCTGTTCCTGTTTCCTCTGCTTCTCCACTGCTCTCCTGCGCATCGAGGAGGGAGCAATCGTCTTGCTCTCCCACTGCTCTACTGGTAGGGCCGATCCGAGAAGATGTTTTTGAGTGATTCTATGTGAGTATTGGAATTTCGAAGGTTTTAAAATATTAAGTGCTCAGTCGTCATGCTCTCCCATCTCAAAATTCGCAACACTTCTAAACTATCGCTCAAACCCTCTCATTGGTGTAATCTTCTTTAGAGATATCAACTTTAGTTATCCAATCTAGCAACTTGACTGCACTAATAAGCCGAAGGGGACAAGTGTTGAAAAGAAAACTATTTTTATCATCTCGTCGAGTCGTAAAATCTGTAAGCTATTTTATCATTTTTTTAGGTTGTTTTGTTTCATGTTCAAGTCTTATATTACCATAGAATATATTTTCTCGGCAATCTTCATCTTATATTACAACTCTAGTAACAAATATTGTGAGCTGATAGAAAAATCATATAAGTCTTACTTCTTAATATTTATAGGGAAAAAGATATTTTCTAAAGAAAGTTGACCTCCCTAGGCTATATCAGAGCACTAGATGCTTTCATGTTGGTTAGTGCGAAAAATAATTTCATTTTTCATTGAATATTTGAATTTTCTACTCTCTAGTGTTATGTATTGCACTACTGGTGTCAATCGAATTAATATTTGTGCAATAAAGCTATTTGTCATAATACACCCTAAGTCAACATATCGTTGAAATGACATGTACTAGAATAAGATATTTTTAAAAAAAATATGAATGTTAGAACTTACCTAATAAGTTGACATTCCATCAATTTGGGGGAGTCATATTCAAGTTATCTCTTCACGCTTAACCCCACCAACACTCCACTAGGAGGATTTGTAGGGTTAACGATTTGTAGGTTAACAAGGAAGGATCAATGTGGTGAAATTAATGGGGATAAGGAGGTTGGAAAGAACTTGCTTGAAACTTTAATTCAACTAAGGATATGAATATGATTTATGTTAGTTAAATGTCTATACAAGTTATGTTCTAATACCGATCGAGTTGAATGGTTGGTAATTTATTTTTTCATGTGTTTCACACTGCGTTTGGATGTTAGTATTGGGGGGCAGAATTTGGCATTGGTATTCGGTAGCCTCCAATTCCAATGTTTGGATGTACTGGAATTCGCTCTCGGAATCAACATCGAATGCCACAAGGTTTTCCGCCTTGCCCGCCTACCCCTTCGCTCAATTCGGAGCCCAGCGCTCGGTATTCAGCGAAATTGGCCTGCGCTCACCCGCGCCTACCTTTCCCCTCCCCGCCTCGTCAAAACAACGTGTCCCTGTCCTCCCCACTCCAGCCCACCACCTGCAGAGGGAGAAGGCGACGGCTACTCGGCAGCAAACCGGCAGCACAGGTGAGCCAGCGCCCATCCTCCCTCGTCGTTCTTCCCCAAGAATCGAGCCCCCATCCCCTCCCTTTTCAATCCGCCATGGATTTGCCCCCGTCCCTTGCTCACTTCTCAATCTGCCATGGATTCGCCCCCATCCTCTTCCTTTCTCAATCCTCCATGGATGAGCCCAATCTCTCCAGCAGCAGCCCGTAGAGGGTTTCTCCAGCAGCACCTCCGGATCTGAACGCCCCTAATCCCATCTCCCCTTCCAATCCCTAGAAATTTTCTGTGACACACAAACTGAAAGCGAACATTTGGAATTTTTCAGATTATTTTTCTTGTTATGACCATTTTCCACAATATTCTCATGCCTTTTGTGTTTAAAGTCATATATATTGATTCAAATATATGCAACACTTGGGTTCAAAATATGTTCATTGATGTACAAACTAAAAGCTGTTCAAACATTATAATTTTTACAATTCAATGGTTTGTACATCCAACAGGAATTGGAATTGGCTGCTACCCTTTGATTCCAACTACCAATTATACGCACATCCAAACAGCAGCATTGGCATTGCAGTCCATTTCCAATTGAGCTTGGTTTTGGCATTGGAGCTCAATTCAATTCTGCGCTCTCAATGCCAACATCCAAACGAAGCCTCATTGATATTGTGATTCAAGTCGTATCTAAACTATATCTCAACAACAAAATTAAATTGTCCTAAGTCACATGCTTCTCTTGCAACTAGCCTCTTGCTCCACCCAGGTGATGCCCTAACTATCATCCAGTGCTCGAATAATAAGTTTTTCATGTGGTGCATCTTGTGTTTACGAACTTTGCTTCTTGATGTTGATTACAACATGAATGGTTAAGTTCAGACAAATACTTCTTCAGCAACATGATTCTGTCGGTTCACAGCAGTGTTGAGGTTAGTGACTCGAAGTCTGGAGCAGAGGAGGAACTAGGGTCGTAGCATTATGTAACATAGTAGTGTTTTGATTAGTGATTAATAAAACAATGTTGTGTAAGCGACTAGAAGTAGAGGGGGAAACAGGGCACTCTCAAGCCCGACCAGAGGAAGCTGCGGTGGTGCTGGATGGCGGGACCTGGCCAGGCGAGCTGATCCAGCCCGACCTGTTTTCATACGAAGTTAGAGAGGGAAGCAGGCCGCCGCGGCAGAAAGGGGAAGCCGATCGTTTGTTGCCGTGCAGCAGCGCTCAAGCACTTCCTTCTAACATCTGGTGCTCTCAAAAAAAAAAAAAACAAAACTACCAAGTCACAAAAACCACTCAGCCATCATTCACCAGTGGCTTCTGGCGAGCGTCGCTGTGCCGAGACCCACGTGATACTCGCGGCCGCCGCAGGAGCAGAAGGTCATCTACGTGCCCGCTCGGTCGGTCAGCAGGAGGTGTTGCCACGCGCGCCTGCCGTGTGTGTGGCGGCCCGCTCCACGACTCCAGGTCTCCAGCGACTGAATATATACCCAACATTTTCGAGTTGAACCTCCATTGAGAGTGCGAAACTCACGTGCACTGGCGTCTCGGATCGCCCCCGTGTGTTCAAACATTTGGGACAATATGTGCTCGCAGAACGCGAGTGATCACGAATCCATGATACACGGTTGGAAGAACGCAGCATGGAAGGCTGGTAGCATCGACCACGCACAGCAGGAAACGGCATGCAGCTAAGCGACGCCGTCCGCCGACCTAGATCACGATGACAAGCTGTGATTTGAGCTCGTGCATCATTCACTGGCTCGTCGGACGAGTACGTCGACGACTCGGCTCCTCTGTTGTCTTCTGCTTCCCCGTGCGGTGTGCAGCTGAGGGTCAAAACAGCTCGGGCTGCACGCAGTGCAGTGTGCATGCAAGACCCGTGCACACTTTATTCCCCACTCTACATGTGACAATCAAATGGCAGCTGCATGCTGCATTTGCAGTTACTTGATCACTCTTTTTGTTCAAATTCAGACTCATCAATCTGTACCCATCTCGTGCAGGAACTTTGCGATTTCGCGTCATGACACGCCATTTTGCCAAATTCCAAGCATAAGCGTCCAAGAACATGTTGACCGTTAGAGTTGACCACAGAGAACATGTTTCATCTCGTTACCACTGAATCATCATCTCTGAAATACTAGAAAAGAACTCGCGTCTGTCTTTTGTGAAAAGGAAAAAATTGGCGCCAAGCTAATTGGGTAGGGCCGAGAAGGCGAGATTTGGGGTGAGGCTCATCCTTCCTTTTGTGCCAGTAAAGTCGCAATTAGGTCCAGCCCAATGGAACACAGAGAGTTGCTCTGTTTCGAAACACGAAAACAGAGTCGCAGCAGGGAAACAGAGTATAGCTGAAACTTGATGCGTCTTGTCCGTTTGGTGAATTTGAAGAGCTCGACCTCCTGGAATGTCGTCGTGCATGGGAGTCAAATTACAGCTTCGCTAGCTTTACATTCTATTATCATGCATGCATCCAAATGAACGCTACTTCCGCATGCACATCAGAAGGCAACAATGACAGCTGAATCTGTAGTTCAGAGATGTTTTCTGCTGCAGGAAAAAGTGAGAATGGTAGCCATATCGATTCATGTTCGGAGAAACATTATCCAGAATTAAAATAGAGCACCGGCCATGCAATCGGTACTCGGTAGTCAGTCGCCCAGGCATCCTACGATACAATGACTTTTGAAGGTTTGAAAATAATGGTCAGGCATCAGTAAGGTGAGTATTAGAAATGTCAAAAGCAAAGGGAAGGAAGTAATTTAGTGAAAATATACAAGATGAAAACACGAGTGATCCTTCTATGTTCAGTGAGGAATACACTAAAAAGATATGGCCGCCAACAAGCCAAATCCAATATGCTGCGCCTTTAACAACAAATTTATATTCATATATGAGCAGCCGGGTTATCAAGACAGCTTACTCAAATTATGGGCTGTGAAGTTTAGTAAATGATTCCAACAAGTCCAAGGGCTGCAGAGCTCCCTTCCTACTTAAAACTAAAAAGAACAGTAAAAAGTAAACTAGTAACAACATCCACCTAACTAAAAAAAAGGAGTAAAATATTTAAATTTTCTGCTGCCAAGTTTGTACCAATTCTTCCATTAACAAGAGGCTTGTGTTCATCGAAAGAAACAACGGCAACTAAAAAATTACACTCTGATCAGTCCACGTAAAGAAATACCACTACTCAATAATAAAGAAAGACCAGGACTGACTGGAATGGGCGTTAGAGCGTCCCAATGATTGACTCTAAGGCTAACTTTTAGCATATTTTATTGAAGAAAAGGAAGAGAGAAGGCTGCTACCTCTTCTTTAAGAGTTAGTCTCTAAGGAAAATGTGTGACTTAAACATGGACCCATCCTCATCAATCCTTTGTAAGAGCTAGCTGTTGTCTCTTAGCTAACTCTACCATTAGAGACGCTCTTAAAAATCAAAAGTGCCCTGCATACGGCTAGGTCATAGCAGTGCTCAATTAACAATCAGGCAAACAAATACATATAATAACACTTGAGCAAACAGCATGTCTAGTGCAGACTGCAGAATGACCATGCTTGGTTGGGCATCCGGGTAAACCCCTAATCAACACAATCAAGACACATGACGTTACGCATTAAATTAACTTAATATAGTTCCTCTGTGTACGGCTAGTATCTTATGGTCTTATGGACAGCTTGGATCACAGTGACAAATTAACTACCCAACTCAGACAGAACTACACATGTCAATCAAGTAATAAAAGCACAAAAGCATCATATTTCTACCATAATAGCATTGTGCAGGAAGTGTGACCTCACTCAAAAACTGAGGGCTATATCCTTTCCGTTACATAAATAAAGAAAAGGATGAGCTTCGACACAAAAGAAACAAATGGATCAATGCTCAATCATGTCACAAATATAAGCAAGGAGCTAAACCTATTCAATGACACATCATATAGTGACATGACCTGGAGGTGCCCTAGTCAATATTCAAGATTGATCTGGCTACCGCAGCAATGCGAAAATCCAAACCACAAATGTTTTTTTTCTCATTGCAAGATATATGATAAATTGTAGAGTCGCAATAATATGCTAACAGTCAAAGCACTAACTAAGGCAATAACAGGCTCATAAGAGTCGACATAAAGGCAACACGGATGATGGGCACTGATTAACTGGATTAATCAGATAACAAAGGGCACAACCTACCCCAATTTATATGGTTTGAAACAGCAAAAAAACAAGTGCCAAAACCTTCACAAGACTTTGACAAAGATGGGGCATTAGCAACAGTACATCCTAGCTAGCTTAGCTGCCACAGAGATAATAACCAGTAAAAGTTGATGCATGGCAAGGATTTGTAAGAAAGAAATTTGCACAGCACAAAGATTCAGCCACGAGCCACACATAGCATGGTATGCTGCAGACAAACTCAAACTAAATTCTCGAACAGGAAGAAAGCATCTCATCACCATGAACATGGGAATCTGAAACACACAGCCTAAAATAAAAGGACAAACACACTGTAAATGCAGAAGGCTCGAAAACAAAACACTGTGTAGGAACAGACAGGGAGGATGATAATAATAGATGCTATCAGAAGTGCTGGTGCATCATTAACACAGACGGTCATTATGAGAACACCATGCACACATAGCTACCAACAGTATAGACTAATTAACTTAGCTGCCAACACCATAACTAATTAACTTAGTTGTGACATAGATAACACTTGGATCGGTTGAGGTCTTGAGGACATTAGCTAAACGGAGCCTGTCAGGTAATAAAACTCAGCGTGCTGCAAGCACAGCACAGATCAGCAACATAGATAAATAGACAGATTGCATGGATGCAGACGATGAAAACTCTACCATCAGTTAGTGCCCTCATCGCTCTACGAAAACATCGAAAAGATGGCTTCTAGCTCAGGTTCCGGCTCGAAAGTGTAGGTCAGCATGATGTTTTCTTTGTTGGATTTGGGTTCCGACACAGCCTTCTCCTTTGCTGTGAAGGAAAACACAAGCTTCTCCTTGCCATCACACTCACCGCAGTCGCAGGGGACAGTGGTGAAGTACCTATTCGGCAGATGCACGTCAATCGGTACACCCTGCCGCTTCTCGGCATCTTCCCTATCCTTGATGAACTGCTCGGGCACCTCGACGTAGCCCTTCTCCTCCATCTTGCCAAGGACCCAGTCCTGGAAGGCGCTCAACTTGTTCCCCACGCGCTCGTTGAACGATTCGGCCACGAAGCGCAGGACCTCCTCAGGCACGTTCACGTTGGGCCACTCCTTCTGTACGAACCTGCGCAGCGAATCCAGGTTGTACGGCGCGACGCTGCAAGGGTCCCGGGATAGGAGGCGGATCACCTCCATATCCGAGAGCCGCGTCATCCGCACCCTCGCCGCCGGAGCCGCCTCCCCGACCGCCGCCTTCCTTTTGGTGGAGCGCCCCTGCATCAGCCCCTCCTCTCCGGCCGCCGCCTTCCTTTTGGTGGAGCACCCCTTCGCCAGCCCCTCCTCAACGGCCGCCGCATCCTTCAGAGAGCGCCGCTCGAGACCGAACACGCCGACGTCCGTGGGACCCTTGTCGCCCAACGCCACCGCCTCCGACGAGAGCCGCCCGCGCTGACCAGACCCGTCGTCTATCCGAAGACCTTAGCACCCGCTCGCCTGCGTGCCTCGGCCGACGAGAGACCTCGATCGGAGGATGGATGGATTGAGGATGGGACGAGGCGGCGCCCTACTTCAGTTACGACTTTTTTTTAAAACTCCAAGAACTTTATTTAACAAGTGCGGGAATTAGAAACACCATCTGGTGGTGTCAAGAACCAGACATGTCTACCAATACTGCTATATATAGAGCTTCTAGCTAGGACATGTGTATCGACAGTGGAACTTCTCTTCTCATGGACAAACTCCACCGAAATGAAGTCTCTTTTCCTTTCATCTGTCTCATGATCTGGCCATAGGAACCCAAAGCTTCGGTTACGACTTGCAAATGTCGGAGGGAACATTACCTCTGTCTCAAGTCTTGAGCCGGCCCAACTAACGAATGTAAACTTTCTTGTCAAAGACGCCTTGTGATTTGTGAAGAACTCCTAGGGCCTACTTGCCCAAGCCCATCTCAAAGCAAACACGGTTGAACAGCCTGGCCCAGTAGACTTGTGTTAATGTATTTGTGTTAATATAGCTTTTTCTAGCGCTTAGCATCCAAGCCACCTACTACTCCGCTGTGTTAGGGGGTCGTGGATCTATGCTTTCGCAGGTGACAGAGGGAGACGGGAGGAAGAGAAGGACATCGTAACCTGCCCTGTTCTAATTCACAAGGCAGGGATTCAGCGTGTTCGACTGGTGCATTCTGCCACTGTTGCGGCTGCGGCTCACACACATGCTACAGTGTGCTTTGCATCCGCTACATTACCGAACAGAGAAAAAGCAGCAGCAGCCAGTCCAGCCGCCGCCAGCCGAACACGCTGTAGTTCACGTGACGGGTTAGGAGCGGTTTCGCCATTTTCATAAAAATTCACCGCAGGTTACGGAGATGAGGGTACTGACACCAAAGGCACAAATTTGGATCCATGGTAAATAAGGAAACACGAAATTTTCGATGGCGGAAAGACATCAGGAATTTTTTTCTATGGTAAATAAGGATTTATTTCTTTTGTGCCAGTAAAGTTGCAATTGGGGCCAGCCCACAGAGAGAGGGGATTTTGTTTTAATGATAGCCCAGAGAGTTCTGTTTCGGATTGAAACATGGAAACAGAGCAACAGCAGGGGGAAACAGAGCATCTGAAACTAATCGGATCTCTGACGCGCCTGGTTCGCTTGGTGAACTCTTCACCTACCTGAAGGTCCTCGTCCATGGGAGTAATTTACTTGACAAATGTCATCAGCTAGCTATGTATAGTAAACAAATTACACCTTGCTGGCTCTACATTCTATTACCATGCATGCTAGTTCTGAATGCACATCGGAAGGTAACAATGACAGCTGAATCTATAGTTCAGAGAAATGTTATCTAGGAGTACAGCAGAAAAAACTGAGAATGGTAGCCAGATAGATTCATAGTTCAGAGAAACAATATCCAGAATTAAAGTAGAGCAGTACAGCATCCAGTCGGTAGCTAAAATGTTACACTCAGTCCAGGTGAAGAAATGCCACTAATCAACAATAAAAGAAAGACCAGGACTGACTGGAATGCGCCAATTGACAATCAACAGTGCTCTGTGCACGGCTAGGTCATAGCAATGCTCAATTAACAATCCAGGCAAAGATAACACTTGAGCAAACAACGTGTAGTGCAGACTGCAGAATGATCATGCTTGGTTGGGCACCCGGGGACACCCCTAATCGACACAATCAAGACACATGACGTTCATCATTAAATTAACTTAATATAGTTCCTCTGTGTACGGCTAGCATCTTATGGTCTTATGGACAGCTTGGATCACAGTGACAAATTAACTACCCAACCCAGACAGAACTACACATCTCAAGTATAAAAGCACCAAAGCATCATGCTTTAACCATAATAGCCTTGTGCAGGAAGAAAACAATAAGCTTTTGACACAACAGAAATCAAAGGGAACAATGCGAAATCATGGCATAAATATATGCAGCAAGGAGATAGAAAAGCTATATGAAAAAAGGGCAGACTAAAAATATTCAATCACACATCATAACATAATGACATGACCTGGACGTGCCCTAGTCAATATTCAAGATAACAGTCAAAGTACTAATTAAGGCAACAACAGGCTCATAAGGGTTGACATAAAGGCAACACGGATGATGGGCACTAATTAATTGGATTAATCAGATGACAAAGAGCGCAACCTACAGCAAGAAAGCAGCAACCTGCAACCAAATTAACACGATTTGAAACAGCAAAAAGCCAGTGTCAACACCTCCACAAGACTATAACAAAGATGGGGCATTAGCAACAGTACATCCTAGATAGCTTAGCTGCCACAGAGAAAATAAACCGGTAATAGACGATGCATGGCAAGTATTTGTATGAAGCAATTTGCACAGCCCAAAGATTCAGACACGCATAGCATGGAATGCTCCAGACAAATTCAACTAAATTCTCGAACGAGAACAAAGCATCTCATCCCCATGAACATGGAAATCTGAAACACACAGCCTAAAATAAAAGGACAATCACACCGTAATGGCAGAATGCTCGAAAACAAACATGGCAATAGCAGACAGGGAGGATGATAATAATAGATGCTATCTGGAAGTGCTGGTGCGTCAATACCATAGACAGTCATTATGAGAACACCATAGACCAATAGCTGCAAACAGTATAGACTAATTAACTTAGTTGCCAACACCATAGACTAATTAACTTAGCTGCGACACAGATAACACGATCGGTTGAGGTCTTGAGGACATTAGCTAACCGGAGCCAGTGAGGTCATAAAACTAAGCTTGCTGCAAGCATAGCACAGATCAGTAACATAGATAAATAGATAGATTGCATGGATGCGGTTGATGAAAACTCTTCCATCAGTTAGTCCCCTCTCATGCCTCCTCCATGCCCTCATCGCTCTACGAAAGCATGGAAAAGATGGCTTCTAGCTCAGGTTCCAGCTCGGAAGAGTAGCTCAGCATGATTTCCTTGGATTTGGGTTTCGAAACGGCCTTCTCCTTTTCTGGGAAGGAAAAAACAAGCTTCTTCTTGCCATCACACTCACCGCAGTCGCAGGGGACAGTGGTGAAGTACCTGTCCGGTAGATACAGGTCAATCCTTCCCCCCTGCAGCTTCTCAGCCTCTTTCCTTTCCTTGATGAACTGCTTGGGCACCTCGACGTAGCCCTTCTCCTTGTACTGTCCAAGGACCCAGTCCTGGTAGACGCTGAACTTGATCCTCATGCCCTCGTTGTATGACTCGGCCACAGCGCGCAGCACCTCCTCAGGCACGCTCTCGTTGGGCATCTCATCCTGCGCCACCTTGCTCAGCGAATCGACGTTGTATGGCGTGACGCTGCCCGGGTCCTGGGACAGGAGGCGGATCACCTCCATCACCGGCAGCCGCATCATCCGCACCCTCGCCGCCGGAGCCGCGTCACCGACCGCCGCCTTCCTTTCGGTGGAGCGCCCCTTAGTCGGCCCCTCCTCGCTGGCCACCGCATCCTTCAGAGTGCACCGCTCGAGACCGAACTCGCCACCGTCCGTGGGACCCTCCTCGCCCAACGCCGCCGCCTCCGACGAGCGCCGCCCGCGCTGACCAGACCCGCCGTCCATCAGAAGATCTTAGTAGCCGCTCGCTTGCGCGCCTCCGCGAGGGATCTCAGCGAATCAAAGCTGGATGGATGGATGGATTGGGGTTTGGGAATGGGAGGAGGCGGCGCCCAGTTTCACTTACGAACGGGGGAGAAGAAGAACCCTAGTCTTCGCGATGAAGCTCCCTGTCGGATGTAGTCCGACAACCAAACAGCTTAATTGGGCCAGCCCAACAGATTTCGGAAGACATTGCCAACTCAAATCTTGAGCCGGCCCAAATAACGAATGAAACTTCTTGTCAAAGCGGCCTAGCCCGGCCTATTTGCCCTAGCCCATCTCAAAGCAAAAACAGCTGAAAGCATGGCGGCGCAGTAGAAATTATGGTGGATGCTAATACTTGTGTTAATATAGCTTTTTCTAATGCCATAATTGTTTCTCATGAAATTGATAATGTGTCTATAGACTCTATACACCATATCACGTTAGTTTGATAGGGCAAAGCTCTGATATGGATCAATATGAATGATTGCTAACACGTTTCATTGTGACACAATAAATTGACAATTGATTAACGTACACTCCTTGGCAAGACAAAGTAACTTATAAGAAGCTAATATGTTCCTCGTGAAATTATAAATTGATTTCTAGACCATTTAATCGGCAGTCACCCAGCATCACATTATACAGAATGGGCTGGAGCTATTCGATATTGACCTTTCTTTTGGAGGTTCCATAATAATTCTTGGTCAGACATCACTAAGGTGACACACTGACACAGTAGTCGAAACGTCAACCAGAAAGGGAAAGAAATACTGACACGCGTGATCCTTTATATGGTTGTTCAGCAAGGAACAAACAAAAAAAAGGGTATGGCCTGACCAACCTTGTCGAGACTAGTTTTCATGTCATATATGAAGAACCAGTTATCCTACTCAAGTTTTGGGCAACACCTTTGTAAAGACTAGTAAATGATTCCAATAAGTACAACCATGAAGGGACGACATTGCAAAGCTCCCTTCCAACTTAAAAGGGGAGCAGAAATTGTTTAACAACCATACCCACCAAACTAGAAGAAAATAAAGTATGCAAAACATTCTCATACCCACTTCTACCAGTTCTTCCATGAATAAGAGGCATATGTGCATCGAAAGAACAATAGCAGCAAAAAAGTTACGCCGACCAGAACTGACTGGAATAAGCAAATTTAACAATCGGTACCAGAAAAGAAATACATCTAATTTAACTCATCCAATCGATAATGTATGATTAGGTATCCGGGGACACCTCTAATCAACATAATCCAAGACACATGATGTTCCTCAAGAAATTATAAATTAAATTAGTTCCTCGGTTACGGCTCAGGTGTGGTGTGGATCACAATATCTTATAAACATGTTCGACGATACTAACTAATTAACTACCCAACCTAGATGTAACTAAGTTCACACATGGGAAGTAATAACAGCAGCAAAGCATCACACATTTATAAAAAAAAACCCACAGTGCAGTTAGTGTTTACCTGACTCGCAAGCTGAGGCTAACCTTTCGATTACATTACTAAGGAAAAACATAAGCTTTGACACAACAGAAAACAAAGGGAACAATGCTAAACTGCTGCATACATATGCAGTAAGGAGATAAAATTATAAGCGGAAAAAGGACAGACTAACAATATTCAATCACGTATCTTCATATCATGGATGGCCTGGACTTCCCTAGTTACTATTCAAGCTTGCATTGATCAAATGATCAGGCAACCCCAGCAATGCAAAATCCTGCACACATGTTCTTTTTTTTTCTATTTGCAAGAGCATAAATATGATAACTAACTGTAGGGTAGCAATAATATCCTAACAGTTACAGATGATGGGCACTAATTAATTAGATTATATTCAGCTAGCAAAGGGACACAATCTACTGCAAGAAAATAGCAATCTGAAACCCATTTACAAGTTTTGGAACAGTAGAAAGCCACAATGTCTGCGCCCTTTACATTCCTATAACAAAGATGGGCATTAGCTAGTTTAGTTGCCACATGGGTAATAAACTAGTAAAAGACCAGCCTAGCTAGCTTAGTTGCCACATGGGTAATAAACTAGTAGTAAAAGACCAGTGCCTAGCTAGCTTAGCTACCACATAGATAATAAACTAGTAAAGGAATGTGCATGGCAAGAATTCGAGTAAAGAAAATTGCATTGTCCAGAGATTCAGGCGTAGAATGATATGCTGCAGACAAATTCAACTAAATTCACGAACAACCAGAGCATCCCATCCCCATGGACATGATAACTCAATTAAAAACTCCTACCATGATGTAATAGCGGATTGATCGAAACCAAACACTGTAACAGGCTAACAGTCTGATCAGGAGGATTATAATAAATGTCTATCAAGAAGTGTCAGTGCATCAATAAGACATAGGCGGTCCTTATAATATAGTTAGGAAAAGACTGAAGCATGGCAAGAATTCAAATGACCAAATTTGCACTGCCCAAAGATTCAGGCACAAATAGCATGATATGCTGAAGAAAAATTCAACTGAATTCAAGAACGAGCACAAAGCATCCCATCCCCATGACAATCGAAAACGCCTACCCTGAAATAGAAAGACAATCACATAGTCCGATCGGGAGGATTATAATAGATATCTCTCCAGAAGTTTCAGTGCATCAATAACATAGGCGGTCATTACAAGAACTCCATACACTAGTTAACTTAGCTGGGACATAGCTTAAACGCAGCTAGTCAGGTCAATGGCATTAGCTTAAATGCAGCTAGTCAGGTCATAAAAGCTTGCTGCAGTCATAGAACAACATAGATAAATAGATTTAGAAAGCATGGATGCAGACGATGAAAAGTACTCTTCATCTGTTAGTCTCCTCCCATGCCTTGTCAGTCCAAACCATCTGAACAAAGTCACACATCTTGCTCCGGCTCATTCCCCAGCGACATCTTGCGACAGGCGGCTTTTACCTCAGGAGCGAGCCCAGCAGAGTAGCTTACGTAAATGTTGTCTTTGTTGGATTTGGATTCAGAAACAACCTTCTCCTCTTTTCTGAAGGAAAAAACAATCTTCTCCTTGCCATCGTCCCCGACAACAGTGGTGAAGTGTCTCTCTGGTAGATACAGGTCGATCTCTTCCCCCTGCAGCTTCTTGGCCTCTTCCCTCTCCTTGATGAACTCGTCAGGCACCTCGACGTAGCCCTTCTCCTGGAACTCTCCACGGACCCAGTTCTGGAAGACGGTGAAGTGCTTCCTCATCTTGTCGTTGAACGAATCGACCACCATGCGCAGCACTTCCTCGGGGAGGTTGGGCCGCACCTTCTCCGCAAACCCGCGCAGGTGCTCTATGTTGTACGGCGCGATGCTGCGGGGGTCCCGGGTCAGGTGGCGGAGCACCTCCATCTCCGACAGCCGCGTCATCCCCTCCCTCGCCGCCGGGGCTGCCTCGCCGACCGCCCCCTTCCTTTCGGTGGAGCGCCCCTGCGTCAGCCCCTCCTCCCCGGCCGCCGCCTTCCTTTCGGCGGAGCACCCCTTCTTCAGCCCCTCCTCCCCGGCCGCCGCCTTCCTTTCGGCGGAGCACCCCTTCTTCATCCCCTGCTCGCTGGCCGCCTCATGCTTCAGAGAGCACTGCTCGAGACCGAACCCGCCGTCCATGGCACCCTCCTCGCCCAACGCCGCCGCCTCCAACGAGCGCCGCCCGCGCTGACCAGACCCGCCGTCCATCAGAGGATCCTAGCACCCGCTCTCCGGCGCGGCTCGGCAATAGATCTCAGTGAATCGAAGCTCGATGGATGGATTGGAGATTGGAGAAGGCGGCTACGAACTGGGGAGAAGAACCCTATCCCCCACTCCTGTGGAAGCTCACTGTCGGATGTAGTCCGACAACGAAACAGCCTAATTGGGCCAGCCCAACCGATGTTGGAAGCAAAATTCCCTATCACTATCACTATTCAGACCAGCCCAGCCAATCTATCCTACTAGGCCTCTCTGTGGTCAGCCCATTCTGATGCAACGGGCTGAGCATGAAGAAGCCCAGGTGCGAGGAGGAGCTGATGGGATGGATGAAACAGGCTCTTCGCTGCAGCTTCGAAAATTCTTCTTGCAGTGCGTGCAATTTCGTACCAGATCGTCGTCTCGAAAGGACATCAGGAAATTTATTTAATGGTGTGCGTATCCCCTACTTCCAGGTCTGATAATGTGTTAGAAAAAAAAAAATTTGATGGTGTGCGTATCCCCTACTTCCTCGGAGCTTGCGGCCTGTACTGATGCGGGCATGCACGATGAAGAAAACAAAATGGCACGGACCATACACCAGGACACAACTCACTGCAAACATGAGTAAGCATAGCTAACCTAAAACTGAGCAAACAGGTTTCATCAGCATCAAATTGATACATTGGACTCGACGGCAACCTCTTCTTCACCTTGCGTCTCCTCGACGGGCTCGAGAACATCCTGCCTGAGAATACTAGTACCTTTCACCGCGCTCATCCCCTCGCGCGCCCTGGCCATGGCCGCGTCCCAGTCCGCCTGCGTCACGGCCTGTCGGAGCGCGATCCGGTTCGCGACGTACTCGTCGTCGACCTCGACGCACCCCTTGGCCTCGAACTCGTCGCGCTCCCAGGCCTGGAACTTCCTGAACCGGGCCCAGACGCGCTCGGCCGTCGCCGCGATGTCGCGCTGGACCTCGGTGCTCTCGTCGATGTACTCCTGCGTGAAGATGTTGTCAGGGTCGCCCGTCATCCGGGCGTAGTACTCGTCCGGGTCCTGCACGGGCGTCGGCTCCCAGGACAGGATGTAGTCGACGAGGTCCTGCGACAGACGCGTCAGGTTCTTCTTCACCTCCGTGCCGGCGCCGGTGGCGGCGACAGCTGCAGATTCCGCCGGCGTCGCGTCGGCAGTTGTGGCGTGCTTCTCCTCTCCCTCGGAGGAGCCGCCGGCCGCCGTGTTCTGTTCCGTGGCGCGATCCTTCATTAGCCGCCCTTCCTCCTCGGTCGCCATCGCACCCTCCTCGCCGAACGCCGCCGCCGCCTCAACGATTGACTCGCCGTCCGGGGATTTCGAATCGAGCCTGGATAGATGGGTTTGGGATCGCGGCGCCTCCTCTTTCCGGTTATAAACAGCTCTGCGGCTCCGAGACGGTATGGACGTGGACTCTGACGATGAAACAACTGAATTGAGACCGCCTGGCATTCCATCGAACACCTTACATGCGTGGATCATGGCAATGTCAACATGTGCGAGGTTCAGGCTGTTGACGCCGAGCGTCGCGTAGGCCGCCGACGATAGATGATGTTGGATTAACATTCACGGACGTATGTCAGCTGCTGCCGGATCCTGGACGTTTCGTCGAACGCCTGGTGGGTGCTGCGAGGAGAGCGCCCGTGGTTGCGAAGCAGGGTGGGTCCGGTCGAACAGCAAACGTCGGAGTAGTGTTTTTTTTTGTTTGTTTTTTTTATAATACGTCGGAGTAGTGTTGGCGAAGGCAGCTGGCGAGCTGCAGCACTTGGGACCTGGGCGGCACTTGTACACAGTACACTGGGCTGCATGACTGGTCCATGTTCTTGCCTTCCAATTCAAATTATTTTCGTATTTTTCGTTGTCTGCGCGTGCGCGCCAGATTCATGGAAAATAGATGGGTTGATTCTGTGCAATGTAGGTTGCTCGAGGTCTTTTTCTCCTTTTTTTTCTTTGTTGGCAAAAAGGGTTGCTTGAGCATATTTTCAGTAGGCCAAACCAGAACTCCAGCTCCAGGCGAGGTCATACAAACTAGAGAAATCACAGATAATTTGAAAGTTTTTATGAAATCTGTAAGTACTTAAATGACGAAATAGTGCAGCCACCAATCATCGAGCTGAAGTTTTCTTGATCTTCAGAGCCCACTCTAGAGTTTAGTCGAGCCTGAATCAGGGTAATGAGCGGTTACTTGGGATTTTGTAGCGTGAAAATTCTTTCGTTGCGAGGAGTAGCGACTTCATTTCTATGCGAAGTCGACTCGCATGTGTACGGTACATGACTGGTTACGGTCGGGAGGTTTGTCATGGAGCTACCTTTTTGAGTCTTTGCTTCGACAATGCCGAAACTCCTGGAACAGACAGTTGAAAGGTTCAGTCACAAAACCCTGACAAAACAGAGCTCGGCGCAGAGCATCACCTGATTCGGACACAATCAGTTCATCAGTAAAAAGATGTGCCTTAGAAGTCTGGACAAATTGAGCTGGTTGATCAAGCACTTTCAGCTATGAGAACTGTATTTTGCAGTAATGCAGAGATCGACGTTTTGGACGTTTGCCCTTGCTTTGTATTGCTCGGTAAACAAATAAGATCTTTTTTTTCCTCTTTCGGAGCCAAACACACAGCATCGTTCGCTCACCCGTTCCATTAAACAAAAACAAAACTTCTTGTCTGAACATGAATCCATCATATAATGACTGCAGGAAGAACAAGGGGTTGCCTTGCTACACATCGTTACAAAATTCAGTTACACTTTTTTTATGCTAGTTTCTTGAGAATACTTTCAGCAGGCCAACCAAAAATTTTCAGGTGAAAGTCTGAGACCAGATCATTACGGTACACCAGAATATGACATTCAAATCCTGAAATTGGGTTGCACTGCACTTTAAGCTGCAAAACGATCGTGTTGAGATGAGAGATCAGACAAAGTGGAGAAGGGTTAAGCGTTCATGGATCAGTTTACTGAGCTGCTCTCCAGCAGAGCGGCATCCTTCAGCAGACAACTGTGCAGAACTTACAGGTTCAAATTCGGACTCTGCATTTTTCTGCCGGTTAAAATCTGGCCAAAAAACCAGCCAAACGGTTTCCCGTGCTTCAACAATTCGTCGACGCGCATTTTCCATGCTGTCTGGGAAATTAAACTTCAGGTATGCTTCCATGTATCGCAGATAATTTGCAGCACACTGGCCTCTCACCGTGGCCGTGGGGGTCTTGCATCGGGAGAACACGGCCGCACCACGCTGGCCGGCGACGAAGTGGGCAGGCTGCTCGATTCACACTGGCGTCTCACCATCTCCGCCGCTGCGGGAGAATTAACTGGACCTGGTTCAGGCAGCCATGCTTTCTCGAGCGTGGCGCTGCTCGCGCTGCGGTTCACCGGCTTCCGTACTTGATTCATTGCTGCAGCAGTGAGAGAGATGGCACCAACCAACTCACTCAAAAGACTAAGCTGATGGGATAGGTGGTTAATTCACTTATGGTTCAACAATTCTGTCCCAAAATAGTTGTCCCTTTTGACTTTTACATACCATGTTTGATCATTCGTCTTATTCAAAAATTTTGTGCAGATTTAAAAACAAATGTCATGATTTAAGTATCTTTAGTGATAAAAAATAATATTTGTGCAAAAAATGAATAAAACAAGCAGTCAAATCGATGTCTAAAAGTTAAAAGCGACAACTATTTTGGTACAGATGTAGTAGCAACTAGTTATCATGCAGGTGTGGCACATTCGTGTGTGTGTGTGTGTGAATACAATAACAATTTAGATGGCAATAATAAATTCAATTCCATTTATAAATATGAGAAAAATAACAAAGAGACTTTCTAAAATCAATTTTGCCGTACACACATTTTAATAAACTATATATATTGGTAAAAATCGACGGATCGAACCAGGGGAAATTGATTCAATCAAAAGTAATTCCTTCCATCCATGAATCAACAGGAAACCCCTACTATTGAATTCTAGCTGCACCAATACCGAAGTCCATTTGCCGGCAACATATACATGATTATCACACAAGACCAATAGCAAAAAGGAATTTGACTTTGTTTCTTACTCCAAGGATAGATTACCTCATTATTACATATGATTATGAGCTATAATACAGATTGAGTAGATAAAATATTAGATCACCAACAGCACAGAAACAGGAGACACTTTCAGAGAAAATCATGATGATGTTCCAAACTCAGCAATGCAACGTGTATGAACCATCACAGTTCATGTTACAAAACAAATATACCAATGTATATGTATTTCAACGCTGGACTGCTCACGTTATGATATTGGAGTACATTCCCCATATATATGCCCTATTCATGCTGATTGCTTGGACAGCGAGCACATGCTTAAGGCGAAGTAGAAGAAACGAAAAAAAAAATGATGTCAATGTGAATCCTGCAGAAAAGCAAACGGGATTAAGAGTAAGTCAAGCAGTCAAAATCCGCGGATATTAATCAAAATTTGGGTGTAAATAATACTTA
Source organism: Eragrostis nindensis (assembly GCA_012490785.1). Taxonomy (NCBI): domain Eukaryota; kingdom Viridiplantae; phylum Streptophyta; class Magnoliopsida; order Poales; family Poaceae; genus Eragrostis; species Eragrostis nindensis. Next base: position 35,946 of record JAAXCT010002024.1, read on the forward strand.
CCATTTCCCTTGAAAAATAACAAACCAATTTCATGTTTTCAAGACATTCCTATGCATAATGCTCTTTGTGCTCTTTCCTTTAGGATATCTCTCTTTGTTTGGTTTGGCCAATATCCAAGTCGTCTGCCGGGACACGCCCCTTGACAATGCAACATACAGCCGTCCATGCGAGAACACAAGTTCGGGGAGATAAATGCCAACATTTGGTATTTTCTGTCCCTGAGCATTGTCTATGGTCATTGCAAAACAAAGCTTGATAGGAAATTGTTTCCTCTTGAACTTGCAAGGAACCCACATGTCCTCCAAAGGGAAAAGAGGAATTCTAGAAAGGATCACTCTCTCGCCAGCATGTTGGCCATTGATGATTTCTGCATTAATAACATTATTCCCGAGTTCCCTAACCACCAACCGGGCTCCTTTGCACAGACCATGAGGAGGATCAATGTCATGAATAAGGATCACAGGACAATTGATTTTCAGTTTCAACTCATGTGGAGGCACCCCAGTTGGTGTGATTGAGTTAATATAATCAAGGAAGTAGTAATTCCGAGAGTCATCAACTGAATCAAAACTATAGTACACCTTTACCTCCCCTGGAAACCTATCAATCATCCTTCCATTTAGCTCATCAACGTGCTCATTCTTTGTGGAGAGAATTACACGTTCACTCATATAAGTTGCAGAAGTAGCATTATCTTGGAGATTCGGGAAAACACTCCCGATTAGTCGGTCAACAGATTGCTCATCAGTGTAATCAATAACGATGTCGTCGGGTAGGCCCACATAGTCATCAGCAAATGTTTCTTCTACAACAAAAACCATTTTGAACATATTTTAATATTACCTATATAACCATGCATGGGTAATAATAACTCAATTTTAGTTGTAGAAGAATATATAATGTTTGCAAATTGATATTGGTTATATATACCGATTTTATGATGATTAGTCCTGGAATTTATTGGGAGGGGCCGAGCTAAGAGACAAAGACAAACCAGGTATATTAGGAGGCAGATCATTATTTTTCAAAGGAAGTTGCTCATCTTGTGCGGCAGCAACCTCAGCCTTCTTTCGCTGCCGATATTCCTTGGCCTTTTGGCGCCTCTCCTCCTTTTTTTCTTCAGACATTTGTGCATATCTTTCCCTTGCCTTTCTCCTGCTGCGCTCCGCCGGATCTAAGTCGTCAATGATAGGACAACCTGTACAGTGCCAATGCAATGAACATACCAACCATATTATAATATAAATAATTAGCATGTTATACCATACAATATGATATGATGCAATGCAAATTACCACTGTCGCCTTGGTGCCTAGCATTATTTGTCAATCCGCTAGTTGGGCTTGCCCCTGCTTAATTTGTGCCTCTTATGTCCTGGCCGTTCCAGAAAAGACAACACTGAAATATCACTATGTGTGCAACATGGATAGTTGACATAAGACGAAGAATAGGACATGGATTAATGCAATATACCAGTGTCAATTATGTTTGTTACTTGCGCAGGTGCAGTGCGTCAGGAGTTTCTTTTGTCTGTTGCAGGAGTATGCGGATGTTTGTCGTCATCCATTGGATGAATTTTGTACCTGCCGGGAATAGCTTGGGCGTTATACTACCGATCGAGAAGATTTCAACTTTAGGGGTTGCAACATAGTACCGCACACCAATTACCTAGTAATAATTAGTCCTTGTAGTTCTCCACTACTGATCTTGGATCTTGTGGCCTGGGTTCGTCTGCACTTGTAACAAGCGTTGGAAATCAGAGGAGAAAAGAGTGCAAGTGCATCATCGTCAAATTAAACTTCCACGAAACAAACGAGGATCGGATCGGATGGAGCAGCAAACGAACCTTAAACCTACGATCGGATGTTTGTCGTCGTCGTCTAGCACTCGAGCGGCGGACGGGAGTCGTCGTCGCGTCCTAGTTGTAGATCAGATGCGATCAGAGATGAGACTTATAATCGGAAGTTGAGCCTAACAAGATTAATGGAAAAGCCAATTATTCCATATGCTACCCTCAATGACATCAAGAAAAAATATGCCACCCTACCCGGTGACGGATGCGCGAGAAAGAAGGAAATTAAAATAGGAGCGACAAAACAATCTATTGCTAGTTCGGTTATAAACGGCTCAGCGGCTCCGAGTCGGTATGGCTGTGGAGTCCGACAACGAAACAACCATTCCATCGAACACTTAACATGCGTGGATCGATGTTGGCACAATCTATTGCACGGACGTATGTCTTGTCAGCTGATGCCATATACTGAAAGTTTCGTCGAAAACCTGGTGGGTGCTGCGAGTGCGAGGAGAACGCCCGTGGTGGCGCAGCGGGAAGGGGTCGAACTTCGAATCAGCGACCACAGCAAACGTCGGAGTAGTGGTGGGGCCTGGTGGCGCAGGCAGCACTTGGGGCCTGGTTGGCTTCAGTAATGTTCTTGCCGTCCAATTTAATTTTTTTCTTAATTTTCGTTGTGTGTGTGCGTGCGCGCGCCAGGTTTATGGAAAATATGTAGATGGGTTGATTCTGTGCAATGTAGGTTGGTTGAGGTTTTTTCTTCCTTCTTTTTCCTTTTTTTTTGGCAAAAGTGTTGCTTCAGAATACTTTCAGTAGGCAAAAACAGAAAGAACAGCTCCAGCTGCGGTCATACAAACTACAGAAATCACAGATAATTTGCAAAATGTTTATGTAATCTTTGAGTACTTATATCAGAAGTGCGGCCGCCAGTCATCGAGCTGAAGTTTGCTTGATCTTCAGAATCCACTCCAGAGTTCAGTGCAAGCAGATGTCGGGCCTGTATCAGGGTGGTGAACAGTTACCTGGGATTTTTGCTGCGTGAAGATTCTTTTGTTGCGAGGAGTAGCGACTTCATTTCTATATGCAACGTCGACTCTACGGTACATGCTGGGTACGGTCAGGAGGTTTGTCACAGAGCTAACTTTTGAGTTTTGCTTGGACAATGCTGAAACTCCAGGAACAGGCGAGTGGTCTCTGCATCTCATGTTGTGCTCTCTCGACAGTTCAAAGGTTCAGTCACACAACCCTGCCAAACAGAGCTCGGCGCAGAGCATCACCTGATTCAGACACGATCAGTTCATCTGTAAAAAGACGTGCCTTAGAAGTCTGGACACATTGAGCTGGTTGCTCGAGCACTTTCGTCTTTGAGAACTGCAATTTGCAGTAATTCAGAGATAAAACACACAGCATTGTTCCCTTTGCATTGCTCCACAAACAAATAAGATCTTTTTTTCCCTTTCGGAGCCAAACACACACCGTTGTTCGCTCACACGTCTCATTAAACAAAAACAAAACTAACATCTCTCTATTCTTGTCTGAACTGGAATCCACCATATAATGACTGGGGTGAAAAACGTAGGCTATTGCCACACATTGCTACACATAGCACATCATTATAAAATTCAGTTAAATTATTTCATCAGGTCCACAAAAAGGGTTTTTTGATAACACTTTCAGCAGGCCAACCAGAAACTCTAGGTCCAGGTGTGGTCACGCAAACGGCAGAAATCATAAACAGCTTTGCGAATTTTAACGTGGTCTTTTAAGTACTTGTACGAGAAAAAAAATGCAGCCGCCAGTCATATACTACATGCAGTTTTCTTGGTCAAAATCATGGTCAGATTTCTTTCTTCCTGTTGCCATACGCCCATATGTTTCCTCTGTTTCAACCTGCAAGTACTAGAACTAAGCCGCCAATGCCAATTTCCAATACCCAAATTTTCAGGTGAAAGCCTGACACCAGATCATTACGGTGCACCAGAATATGACATTCAAATCCTGAAATTGGGTTGCCCCGCACTGCAGTTTAAGCTACGAGACGATCGTGTTGAGATGGAGAAGGGTTTAGCGTTCATGGATTAGTTTACCGATCGACCTCCTCTCCAGCAGAACGGCATCCTTCAGTAGACAAAGCGTGCAGAAGTTACAGGTTCAAATTCGGGCTCTGCATTTTTCTGTCGGTTAAAATCTAGCCAAAAAAATAAAATAAAACTGCCAAAGGGTTTCCCGTGATCCAACAATTCGTCGATATGCATTTTCCATGCTGTCTGGGAAATGAAACTTCAGATATGCTTCGTGGATCGCAAACAATTTGCAGCGCACATGCCAGTGGGGAACTTGCATTGGGAGAACACGGCCGCGCCACGGTGCACGGAGACGAAGTGGACGGGCTGCTCGATTCACACAGGCCTCTCAGCAAGGTAACAAATCGCGGATAGCGGGTTGATAGCGGATTGGTGTCTGGGTAGCGGATTGCGGATAGCGGACGCTATTGCGGACGCTAAGTTCCAATAGCGGAATTCAAATTACCATTGCAATATTGCATATATATCTTGATCCTTGACTTACTAATATAGTAAATAGCAACTAGAAAACAAATCAGTGCAAATAAAAATACTATATAAGTTTTTAGTATGAATGGGAAACTACATAAACGCTCCTCCACCAGCTCATCATTCGCCGTTATCACCCGAATTCTCATGGTCACTTGAGCGGCAAAGCATGCACCCATGCTGGATCCTTCCTCGATGTTGATTGGCTTTGGCTTGCATATTCCTTGGACGTAGGCGTAGCTTCTGAAGCCATCGTGTCCAAGTCCAAGGCTATGATCCTGCGAACAGGCGGCGGCGGCGGCGGCAGCAGCTCGATCTTGATGGTGGCAACTGCAAGCAGCAGCTCGATCGGTGGATGATGGATCACGACGATCGGATCGGCGATGGCGAACGGTGGCCACTGGCCGCTGTAGCCGGGAGGTGGATGGATCACGGGAATCAGCGACGGCGAACGGTGGCCGCAGCCGTCGAGCGTGTGGCGGCGGCGCTCGACCCCAACAAAGTCACGATTGAGTACGTACGAGGTAGGGTTTTCATACAATTGCACCTAGGCTTGGCCCACTGAGATTTGTTTATGCGCCTGCAGGCTGCTATTGCGCCATGATACAACGCAATTGCGGCCGCAATTAGGACCCGCTAACTGCAATCGCGGCCGCTAAGTTACAGAGCGCTACCTTGGAGCCGCTACCCTGTTGCGGTAGCGCTAGAGCACCGCTACCGCAATTGCGGCCGCAATAGCGGCCGCTACAAACGCTATTTGTTTCCTTGGTTACGGGGTATCTATGCTCTTGCACCGTCTCAGCCGCTGCGGAAGAACAAACACGGTCTTCCCTGAGCTTGAGCGCGCTGCTGCTCGCTCTGCTCTGTTGGTGCGCGGCGGCTCGCCGGTCTCCGCACTTCATTCCTTGCTGCGGAAGTGAGATATGAGGCGGACGCTTTCATGGATTGAACGGAGGACGGGTTGGACGGGGCCTCGCGATGCCGGCAATGGCGACGGCGGACGGCAGGAGGGGCGGCGGGGACAGAGAAACGAACGAGCCGGCGAACCAGGGGTTTACTGCAAAAAGTCTGGATCGCGATTAATAACCGCGATCCAAATATTTTCGAATACCCCACTAATCTGGATCGCGATTATTAGTCGCGATCCGAAACAGGGGTCGTTTTGTAAATTCACGGGCACGACCTGGGGGCGTTTCGCAAGTATTCTGCGCCAACGAGGTTGCGCCGCCGCCGCATCATCCCTCCGCAGGCCTTGCACCGCGCGTGTCTCCTTCCGGCTCACGCGCGCTTGCTTCAGGGGGCGGGCTGGCCGGCGGCTATGGAGAGGACACGCACAGGGACAGACATCTCCTCCACCCCATGGACGTGTGGCCGAGCGCAGCAGTTCTTGACGAAGCTGACAACAACGCGGCCATTTGCCCGGCGCCCAACGCCGGGCCGACCGGGCTCCGCTGCGTCCGTCGTGACTCTCGCACCACTCCGACGACGTCATCCACCACCATATGTACTTACCTGGTTAAGTCAGAGCTGGGTAGTTGTTCTGAACAAAACAGTTCAGATGTGCTGTACTGCAGTTCTGTTCTTGGTTAAACACTCTGAATCTTTATACGCATCTTTAAAATGACTGAAGGAAGAGCAGCACATATGGCATTAACTGCAAGCTCTACATTTGAGGATCGTAAGAAAATTCAGTTGCTTGCAGTCACATACTTGATCAGACCCTTAATTCGCACCAAACTGGCTGCACATGTGCAGTTTCCAAAATTCTGATTCAAATTTTCTCGAGAATGTAATACTTCATTCAAATTTCAAAGAACCTTAGCCAATGGTAGCTAGCTAGCTGGACAAATGCATTAGCTTGAAGAGAGAAGTATTTCTTGCTGTCTAACTGAGTTTTGGGTGTCAGATTGTGAGGCACATATTTAAGTGCCCCGATCACCTCCTTTGCGTCAGACACAAATTGTTTCGACACACGTTTTTTCTTATCGTGATTTCTTTTGTCAGGCCATGGCCTGAAATCCCATGTTGTCTCAAGCTGTGCAATCTTCATGACGGGCTGGCTGCAGGAATCCGATGCGGCATTCCTGCAGTTTTGAACAGACTCAAGATCCTTAATTTCCTTAAAAAAAAAACGCTCACACATCTTACAATACTCGCGAACGTTAGAAACCTCAAAATCTTCAAACTTTCCACGGGTTGGTGAAGTTGCTAGCTGCCACTGTCCGTGTCTAAGGTGCCTTGTATACATTGTGCAGGGTGAGACCGTGCGAGCTGCTGCAATGTCGACAGCGCGCGCCCGCCGCAAGGCGATGAGGCTACGGCATCATGCGTTGTACGTAGCGGTGACGGACGACCTGACCTCCTTGCTGGTGAAGCACGCCCAACGAAGTAGTAGGGCACGGGGATTGACGAGGAGTCGGACTCGCGTCGTTGCGCAAGGGCATGGTGTTGTTAATAAACAACCAACAACAGTGAGTTTCTCGGAGGACAAGAACGTTAAGTTACCGCAGCAAGAGTTTGAGCCACCCAGTTGTGTCTGTGTGTGTTTCGTGAGCGCGCGGCGCCGATCATTCTCAGGCCCAAGAACTTGTCGAAGACAAGACACCTCTGTCTCGTTGGCAAGCATCGCGGGTGCGCAGCAGCGACGCAGCGCGCCGGACTCCCGCTCCCGCCTGCCGCGCCTCCCTCCCTGCCTGCCTGCCGGCCGGAACGGCACGCACGCGCGCACTGCCGCTGTTGATTATTTAATGCCCGCGACCGCGAGCGGCAGGCAACTCGCAGTCGCAGGACAGCCCGCGAGCGGCAAAACGGAACTCGGCGCCGCGGGTGCTCCGCCGTCGCTCGCTCGCGCGCGCGTCCATGGAGGGTGCACGCTCGAGGTCAGGAGAAAGATGACAACTGCAGTGTACGAACGGCGGTTCATCGGCTGGAATACCACGCGCGCGGCCTCCAGGAGCAAGAGGATGGAGGTAGGGGGAGCCGGGCGCGCGACGGCGCACTGACGAGGCACGGCGGGCAGGGGCTCGCGGCCCCGGGGCGGTCGCTATTCAAAATAGCGACCGGGCGGTCGCTATCTGAAACAACGACCACGCCCTGGTACGCCAGCGCGGTCGGATCCGTCTTTCTGCGGCTCGGATTAAGTGTCGGTGGTGTCTTCCAGACGAGGCGTTGACTGTTAGGAAATAAACCACGCCGTGTTCGACCATGGCGTGCGTGTCCGCGTTGCGTGTGTGGCGTGTGTGTCTAGAGTCTGTAACGCGTATTTGCGCGTGTCCCGGTGGTGCGTGAGTCCGTGCTCGCGTTCACCGTGTAGGTCGAGCTGATGGCGCGCATGTGTGTGCATGTGTTAGTGTCCATCAGCCAGGATGAGTCGAGCACTTTGTATGGCGAGTGCTGGTGTGTCAGTTAGGAGCAGGGAGGCCAAGCTGTTGAGGCAGGTGGAAGTAGCGGAGGAAATGCCGCTCAGCTTGTGGGCGAGAATGGCGACCGGTTCTTGCGCTGGAGTTGGTTGCTCGCCGGGTCGTCAGGAGCGTGCGTGCGTGGGCGCCGAGCTCGCCGGAGTAGAGTGGCGTGTGCGCTGCGTCACCAAAGGCCTATATATGGTCATGTAATCCCTGTGTGTGTCCTTGTCCGAGTCCTTTGAGGTTGAATAGAAGCCAACATACAGGCCGTTCGGCGGCCGGGGCGTTCGGCGCCATAACCAAGTGTCTACTGTTCACCTTCTTCTACCTCTCGTCTGTGCGTGAGCGTGAGAGATCCTGGGCCGGTTCCAACATTGACGGCCGGTGATCGCTGAGATTAAAACAGAGGAGGGGCCGCTCCCTTGGTCGCCGGCGGCGGCGGCACGAGCAGAGTCACGCCCGTTAGCAAGCTTCCTCCTGCCTTAGTGTGGTTGGATCGGCGCAGCCTTGAAGCCACGACGACGCTTGGTCGGCGGCGTTCCCGGCCCGTCCGTCCTGGAACGCGCGTTCTTGCATGGACAAGGCCCAGCTAGCGGTGTCGCGCGGGCTAGCTGACGCGACGCGGGGAGGAGGCTGTCCGTTTCGCGTGCCGCGCCGTGGCCGCTCGCAGCACGATCGAGCTCGGTGGTCGTTGGAGGGCACAACGGCCGGGATTAAATTAAAACACACGGGGGGTGCGTGCATCTGGCGCCGCGCGCTCTCCCAGCCCGGCAACGTTGCGACGTACGACTGCATGCCACAGCAAGCAGCCGCCAAGGTTAACTATACTGCGCTGACCGCTCCCCGTGCCTGACAAGAACCGTGAAGCCCGAATCGGCGACGAGGCCTCATACATACGGCAGCCCATGCATCGCTAGAACGCGCGCAGACCGCGGCGATCCGACGCGACGTCGATGTCTGCGACAGCGCCCTCAGATCACGCCAACGTTGTGATGGCGAGCAGCAGCCACGGGAACTCGCGCGGCGGCGCTGTCGCCACTTCGCCAGGTAGGGCATCCGATCGATCGAAAACGTGCGCGGCCGTGACACGTTGAGGTTGTGCGTGCCGTGCAGGTATCGGCCGGCGTACATCCGACGGCAGGCATCATGACCGTGCACAACAGCACAGCAGCACTCACGCGGCACATGGATGGAACACCGTACCAGCCTACCAGGGATCGAGAGTCGAGCGACGAAATTGGTGAGAATTAACCCGTTTCATCGAAGCGTGCTGCGTTGCCACTTGCCAGCCAGCCGCGCGGACCTCCTCTCTGACGCCGTGCCCGTGCGTGCGCAACGCTCGGCGAGGCCTCATTGCATTACGTGCTGCCGGCGAGGTGGTCTCTCCATCCTCTCCCGTCGGGGCTGTTCAGGACTTGTAAGGTTGCGTGCGGGACGTTATTATACTAGACATTTTGGTTGCTTAAGACGGCCATGCAGCTCTGGCGTCCGACAACGTCGCTCTGGCCAGCCCGGGAAAGCCTAATTGTTGGTACGTACACATGGTCGTCTTTATCCACTGTTCGTACATGCATGTTCCACCTATAGGGCTACTTCAGCACCTGTGCAAGAAGCTCCAAGATCGTCACTCGCCTGGCATGGCCTCCGTCCGATGGAAGCTAAGCAGAGGAGTTTGCCCTGATTCGAGACATGCGTGAAAACAGAGTAGTAGCAGACTACTAGCAGTGGCAGGCAGGGGAAAGAGAAACAGAGTACTAGCAGAGACCTCTGACTGAGTCGGATGTGTGCTGGCAACAAACAAAGTGCCCACCGCCGACAGATGGATCCCCCAGAGTCATTCAACGATGCGGCGTGAGCCCGCAAGCCAGTGCCGTCCTGTGTGCGTAATCCTAGGCGAGCCTTGAGAGACGAGTGAGAATGTACCATGTGATAATGCAATAGATTCTCGTTCAATGGGAAGTTAAACATCGGGTTTCGTCAAGATTCTAGGCACGTTCAAGGACTCACCAGTGCGGGTGGCTAGTATGATTTGGAATCACAAAGTGTACTTTATTGCTCTGATTTTAAAATTGACTCGTTGTTCGTTGACCTAGTGTGTTGTATATTATGGCAAATAGCTTCATTGCACAAATAATTAAGGAATAAATTCCTATGTGCCATTGCAAATGTCCATAATGTCATATTTGCATTGTCATGACTCAGACGGGCTCCATCTGTCATTGATACATTACAAATTTCTTTTGTGGCAACTACAAATTATCTCCTTTATTAATTAGGTTAACACCAATATCAAAATACGTGAAACTAGAGAGGAAAAAATTCAAACAGTCAATAAAAAATGAAATTAATTTTTGTACTAACCAACATATGAAAGCATCTAATGCTCTCATATAGCCTAGGGAGGCAAACTTTGTTTAGAAAATATCTGTTCTCTAGAGATATTTGTTAGTGTTTTGAGGCAAAATTCATTCTACTTCTAAGTATAGTTACCCTCACTTTGAAAAACGACCATACCATTTATCACTTTGGAAAACCCATTCTAAGGTACCCTAAAGTGAAAGTGTTTAATATGTATAAGACGAAGATTGTCAAGAAACTAAATTTTATGGTAATATAAGACGTTGAACATGAAATACAATTTTAAGGAAATTATTAAATTTTATGGTAATATAAGACATTGAACATGAAATGCAATTTTAAGGAAATTGTTAAAATGGATTACAAACTTTTACAACCCCACAGGATGCTTCGTCCAGTACTGTAGTACTTTTTTTTTTCTATGTACAAGAATAAAATATAGTTAGAAACAAAATATGAATGTTAAAACTTACATGGTACCATTTATATAGACCTTTGTTGTATAAGATCTTACCGTGACAAAATAACAGCTATCTAGTGTTTGTAATTAAGTTAGTTAAATATGTGTAGACATTACATGATATTATGTTACCGATGTAATGTCACACCTGTTAGTATATGCCTAACATCCAAACTAGACCTTTATACAGAAAAATATTACGAAAGGGTCAATGTGGACTTTAGAAGTGAGACCTATGGCCTTGCTCTTGGAAGACCTGAAGTAAGTGTTGGAATCGGTAGGATAGGTGATGCCCACAGACCAGTTCACCTCGAAAATCTCATCCACCGTAGTGCCAACCTTTCTTTTGCGATTTTTATGTATCAATGTATTCCTTTTACCTGCCACATGTTGGCACTGATTTATTCTGGAATCTGATCCAGAGTTCAAACAAGTTGTCGGTTGAATTTAGTATTATATCATATGAAAAGTATCGATGAATTTTTATTTACCATGGCTTTGGAATTCTGATGCAAGAGTTTAAAGAGGTTATCCTTAAGAAAGAGTTCCAATCAAAGAATCAAACCATCAATGCTTCAAACGAGCAGTTGGTTCAATTGTACAACATGATCCAATTCCTAAGGATCAGATCCTTTTAATTTGGTCAGGAAAGAAGGGAGTTTCGAAACTTCAGTTGACTCAACTCAAAGATAGTTACGAGCTTCAAATGGATAAGGCAAAAGGATCGAGGTTAAGAATCAAAGAACTTAAAGGGGGCCTAGTTCCTCTGCCCCTCCTCCTCCGACTCTGGCGAGGCCTCTGAGGTCCTTCCCTGACTCCGGTGACTCCTCTGACGAGGTTAGTGGCGGGGATTGGGATCAGGATTCCGAGTTTGGGGTTCACCGGTGTCCAACGACATAGAAGAGGGGGGTCGGGGAAGGCAAACCGGTCCGACAGCGGTGGCGGGAGAGACGGCGGGGGACGGGGGCGCTGCCAGAGCGGGTGGCAGGAGATGGTGGATGGGCTAGGGTTGGGGCGGGGCGAGGATGACGACGGCAGAGGTGGGAGGAGGCTTTCTTACCAAGCTAGAGTCTCGCCAGAGGTCCGTGCCAGCCGGGCCGGCGAGGTAGGGGTGGCGGCTCAATGGGGCGGCAAGAGGTAGAAGATGGAGGGACGTCCGATTCGGATTGGATGGCTGAGAAATTCGGATGATAAGATGAGGAGAAATACTCAGGTGATGGGTAGACAGGCCAAAGAAAAAAATCGCCATGGCACTGACCGAAGCAAGGAGTTCCTCTTTTTTTTTTTTTTGCGAATGGGGGCTTTATTATAGACTAAGTAATGTCATTACAACCCGTATCGAAAAGGCTGTTTGGAGCGTGTGCGCCAGCAGCGCTGCGCGCTTGCTTCTGATGCGCGGGGCGACGCGCACGTGGGTGGGTCCAGGGCGGGAATAAAGTTTGGGTAGGAAGTTCTGTTATAACTTTTTGAGACAAAAGTTTCCAGAAAAGTTGCACCAAAATTTTTTGAGACAAAAATTTTCAGAAAAGTTGCACCAAAACTTTCTCAAAATGAAAAGTTAGTGGGAATGGAACTTTCCCGAAAAAAAAAGTTGCGGGCTGGATGGGAGAGTGACGCGCGGTGGCGTTCTAGCGCACGCGCGCGGATTAGATGTGCCCGTTCGCGATCAACATGATCACGTACAGACTCTTGACACGAATTAAAGAAAAAACACAACTTAACGCAACCTAACAACTAATTGCGCGAGCTCATGGACAACTTTATTCTGCTCACTGACTTGCAGCTCCGAAACTGAATCATCCGGATACGGCCCATGTCCCAAGCGCCGGCGACCTAACCTTGAAAAGAAGGGCAAAAGTTGCAGGTCGATGGATTATTATATCTTTATCACGCGTGAAACATCGGGTTTCATCAAGCATCTTGGCATGCTGAACGGAAGGACTGGTAAGTCATCAGTCATCACTGAAAGTTTTCAGTGCACCAACAGCGTGTCGATTAGGAGACCAGGCGGGAATAACATGCAACAAACACGCCACGATGCGAAGTACTGCCACGGCCCACGGCGCCACCAACAGCATGTCGCCCCACGCTGTTGGCTGGGGCTTCGGTAGATTCTCTGTTTGGCTTGACTCACTGTACACGGAAATCGGAATCCATGCATGCGAGTATAGATCCTACCGGCACACCCAGAAAACCTGTTGGCAGCATCTAGCTCAAATACGGAAGCAGTGCCCTTGGACAAATCATCTTTGAGCTGATCGAATTGTTACCGGAAATACAACCCGTACGTGGACCAGAAGAGCCTTGGCGCCCTGGACCGCACCTTCAGGATCAGACACCGTTGCTGAACAGAGTCAACAGACCCCACAGGCATGGACCGACGGAGAACACAGGAGCGGCTGATGATGATTAGCAGGGAACCCGATCGACGTGACGTCATCATCGGCGCCGCAGCTCCTAATGCATCAGCGCCGGCGAATGCAACACTGGATCAAACACTCCGTCAGCGACTCGTTCACACGAACACCTCTCGCGCACAGCTCGATCAGATCAGGAGGTGAAAAAGAAACGAAATAACGCGGGCATGTCATTGTACATTGATGACGGTCCGCCGCGCCGCGCAAGGCGGACGAACTCTTGAGGTTGGTCGGTGTGCGTGTAGCTAGTGTACTAGAAGAAGAAGAGGTACGTACAACTACAGTACAGGTTACCAAGAATGCGGGCACCTTGTAGCCAAGCTAACCATCGGAGAGAGACCACGGCTTGCACTAAAGCGCCCACGACGCATGCAGGAGCACCTCCGAGCAGTTTTGCCGCCGGCAAGTAAACCGGCAGGGTTCCACGCCTCCCTCCATGGCTTGTGCACTCTCGCTCCATGGACCACGTCGATTCCGGCCGGGGGAGGGCGGCGGCGTTACCGTAACCGCCGCCTCTCCAGGTGTGCCGACGTGGCACCACATTGTCGATCCGACGAGTTTGCAGGTTGCGCGGAGCGGTTGACTATGTCAACCAGACGGACTAGACTTCTTGGGCCGCTCCACTAGCGTATTCGACTCCGTGGGCCTAAACTCCTCTATATCAGCTAATAAGGCCTTCCCTGTGCATTATTATTAGCCTGTTAACTGCCGACAGCCCAACCGGAGCCGATGCATTAAAACTATATTGAGCCCAGATACAGCCCACTAAACTACTAACCTCAAAGCGCACCTCGACCCAATCCAGTCAGCACGTTTGTTTTGTTCTTTTTTTTTTTGCGATGATCAGTCAGCACGTTGACGCTGTCGGATAATGCAGGCTTCCCAGACACGTGGCACGAGTAACGTGATCCCCACGACATGTTTTTGCTGCGAAACGCCATGGGCTCGTGCGCGGCGGCGCGTAACAGGCTGGCTGCTCCCCAGCTGAGAGAGAGTCGCGTGGAGGCCAAGGCCGTGCGCGCGTTCGCACGCGGCGGGCGGACGAGGCAAAAGGGAAGCTGCGACGCATCGCGGCAGCCAGTCATGCATGCTCATGCACAACCCATTCCCGCAAGCCAAAACGCCAACGGCAGGGAGAGCCAGCGAGCGCGCGGCAGCCTACTCCCGTGCGGGGCCGTGGAGGCAGCTAATCCAGCGCGTGTGCACAACAGGAAATTGATGTTCCTCGAGCGCGCGGCTCTTGCCATGCCGCGCGCCCGCGCCGGCCGTGCACGGACGGCGCCCCCACGTCTGATGCCAACCAGTTGAGTTCGCCGCCAATTACTATTTCCGCGCAGGCCGCCTCGCCCACTACATCGAACGATTCAGTTTCTGTTTTCAACAGGTTAATGTGAGCAGGACAACAGAGTACTCTGTTTCCCTTGCCGCCGCGGCTCTGTTTTCGCGCTGTGAAACAGAATGGGTTCCTTTGCTTGAGGGAGGCGCAGGACAGCAAAAGCACATGTTCACATGATCGGCAGTAATTCATATGCTTTCAAATAAAAGAAAAGCCACAACGCAGCTACTACCATACAAAGATCGTCATTAACTAGTAGTATGGCCTAGATTAGCTTCCAACATGAATGGGGTAATAAAAAGATACTAGGGGGAAGCAACTCGTATAAATAAATGAGCTCACATTCAGGCAGCACATCAAGCATACAATAAGATGACTCGCGGATACCCACAAAGCATCCCAGTCCCAAGCACACGAGTGAACCTGAACCGTACACAGTCTGTACATCCAGGTGCACGATCAGTGCAAGAGGGCGCAAGTTGTGCTGAAGCTTGCCATCAGTGCAACAGGGCGCAGGTTAAAACCTTTCAGTGCAACAGGGGGCAGGTTAAACCTTTCAGTGCAACAGGGCGCAGGTTAAAACCTTTCTGGAGCTTGCTTGACAAACCCAGGTCGTCCAAACCGGTCATATGGGCAGATCGATGACATTGACAAAGCAAATCTCGGCAGTCGGGTCATAAAACTTAGCTAGCTGCAGGCGTAGCACAGGTAAACAACGTAGAAAAATAGACTTGTCTTCCCGTCCTCACTATCCATGCATGATCAGGCATCGTGCAAAAACCAAGTTCTAGTCACTTTAACCACAAATGGAGACTAGAATCTGGAACTCCAATTTGCTGAGTTGTTTAATTGCCAAAGGTCATTTCCCTATAAGATATTTGGGTGTACCTGTATCTGCAAGTAGACTACATATCAGTGACTGGTTGTTTATGGAGGAAAAAATCTATAAAAAACTTGATGTTTGGCAAGGGAAGCCTCTGTCCATGGGGGGAAGGACTATCCTGATAAACTCAAGTCTAACAAACACCCCAGTTTATCATATGTCTATGTTCCTTTTTCCTAAAACAGTTATTGATAGGATTGAAAAAGCCATGAGAAGATTCTTTTGGCAAGGATCATATGTCTATGTTCCTTTTTCCTAAAACAGTTATTGATAGGATTGAAAAAGCCATGAGAAGATTCTTTTGGCAAGGAAACAGCAAGAAAAAGAAATACCACCTTGTAAAATGGGCCAAGATTAGTAAATCTAAAAAGAAAGGAGGCTTGGGGGTTAAAAACCTGAGAAAAATGAATTTAGGTCTCCTGTGCAAATGGTGGTGGAAACTGGACGCTGAAAAAGGGCTGTGGCAGGATTTGATTAGGGCAAAGTATTTACAGAATAAGCCAATAGGTGCTGTGAAACACAGACATAATGATTCTCCCATATGGGCTGACCTTCTTAAGGTGAGAGATCTCTACCTTAAAGGTAGGAAGATGAAGGTACAAAATGGGGAGGCTACCCTGTTCTGGAAAGATTGGTGGATTGGGAATAACCCTCTTTGTGTAACATATCCTGTTCTCTATGACCTCTGTGGTGCTCAAAATATTACGGTGGCCAATTGTGCAAACAGGGGGTGGGTGGTGAATTTTAGAGTCGTACTCCCTTCTTTCCTGCATCCTCAGTGGTATGAACTTGCTGCCTTATTAAACACCCAGCACCTGAATAATGGGGTGGACAGTCCTATCTGGATCTGGAATGCTAATGGAAAATTTACTACCAAATCTCTGTACAATCAATTGACTAAAGAAGATAGTGGTGTGGCTAAGAAACATATTTGGAAGGCAAAAATTCCTGAGAAGATTAAAATCTTCATGTGGCTGGTAGAGCAAAAAGCTATTCTAACAAAAGACAACATGATAAAGAGAAACTGGCAGGGGGAAGCCTCATGCTACTTCTGTAATCAGGACGAAACAGTGGACCATATCCTGTTCTCGTGTCCTATAATGAAAGCTGTTTGGGGGGTGGTCGCCTCATGCTTTGGGTCTTCACAGAGACCATTGACATATGAACAATTTTGGACATGGATCAAAGGAGCGTTGCCCGGGGGTGAAGGAGTGTACATGACCGGCCTCGCGGCCATATGTTGGGCAGCCTGGAAAGCGAGGAACAAAGCCTGTTTTGACAAAATACTGATCAAACATCCTTGTGACATAATTTTCCATGCATGTGCTTTTTTGAATTATTGGGCAGGTCTGTTCAAGAACGAGATGCGTGAAGTGCTGGAAGCTGGAGCCCATTCAATGATGCAGGCGGCAATCGGAGTGATGAGCAGGCAAGGAAGATGCATCGTCCTACCCACAATCAGGAGCGAGGCGGAGGCAACAGATGAAACCGAGGAAGATATGGAGGTGCTGCATCACGGCGATTGAAAAGCTGTCTTCAGTCAACCAAAAATGGTGGAACGAGAAGAAAAGGAGCAGATGCAGTCTTTTTGGTGATGTCTTTTGGAGATACATGTTTCTGATTTATGTAATAGGTCAAATGTGTCGAGAAGCAAGATCGTTCCCTGATATAGAGTCTGGAGAGCCGTCTCTATATCAGGGGGGGGGGGGACATGTCTGGTTAGCTTGTTCTGTCTTCTTTATCTTTTCTTGCTGTTTGCGCATCGAATGATGTAAAAAACTGGATCTCCGTTTCGGTTGAAATGGAAGTGGGGTTACCCTCGTTTTCAAAAAAAAAAGTCACTTTAAATACAGAGTGCACATGGTTATATTTCAGGACGACATGATAAACAGGCTAAGACCAACGACAGGCTTTATTGAAAAATGAGGAATAACCAATCAGCACATACCACAAACACTTAATTTATTCAACCAATTCATGCTCTGTCACATAATATAAAAGCCACCGCAACAAAAGATCATATGACAGTACTAGTAACAAATATTGC
Organism: Eragrostis nindensis; assembly: GCA_012490785.1. NCBI lineage: Eukaryota > Viridiplantae > Streptophyta > Magnoliopsida > Poales > Poaceae > Eragrostis > Eragrostis nindensis. The sequence goes on from JAAXCT010002024.1 coordinate 53,193, forward strand.
ATACTAAACAACAGTATGGTTTAGGTTAGTTCCCACATGGATATAGATAGTAAAGGTGATAGATGGCAATAACTCGAATGATAAGTTAGCCCACTTACATTTGGGTGCATCACGCATTATATTATATATCAGCTGAATCCACAAACACCAACGAAGAAGCCCCCATGCACATGAGATACAACCGAATCCCAACCCAAGATACAAAGATCAAATTAACCGTGGCAGACAGGGTGTACATGGTATGTGCCTAGATTTATAAAGACCGCATACAGTATGCACTAACACAAAAGGTCTTTGACTAAACAACTCTACGGAATAATTAAATTAGCTGCAACACATATACAAATCCATCGGTAACACCCTGCTTGTCAGGTCCTAAAAAACGACAGCAAACAATGTTCAGGTCCTACGAAACAATAGCAAACAATTTCAGGTTTGCATAAAACACCAAAGCATCACACGTTTCATAGCAGCATTCAGAAATTGGTCCTGCAAGGAACTGCAGGAAATCAATCAGAGTCCACAAAATATCACATCTCATTAAGAAAAACCAGATAACATGATAACCCAGGGACGATAAACATTATAGAATAACAAGAAAACAGGAGCTGCTACCCACATCAACATGCTTCGGAACAGCAAGACAGATACTATATCTTAACTCCCAAATGGATGAACTAATCAAAGAAAACAAAAGGAACTCAGCATGAACATGAGTCCAGGCACATTAAGAATAATTATACATTGCAGACAGGGTGTATTTATATAAGATGGTATCATTAGTGCCTTGATTCGTAATCACCATGTGTCAATACTCGGTAGAACAATAACATAACTGGTCTTTAGCTAAAGAAACAGCATGGCCTAATTAATTTAGCTGCGACATAGATAGCACATGGATGCGTTGTTACATTAGCTACTCAGAACCAAAGGCATAAATCAGATAGTATCACAGACCGACGACATAATAAATACATAGATAGAGAGCATGGTTGCGATTAACCCCTCATCATCTCAGTTGGATGTGGACTCCAGAGCGGCCTCCTCCTCATCATCATCATAGTCCTCCTCGTAGTCCTCCTCCCCTCCACCACAACCTCCTCCTCATCTGTAGCATACATGTCAGAGTAGTTGCCGACGAAGTCAGAGAACCGGGCATCCATGCGGTCGAACACCTCCTCAAATTCTTCCCTCATCCACTCGCAGGTCTGCTCCCTGCGCGCAAGGAACTCGTCGTCCACCATGACAACTCTCTTCTCCACATACTGCTTGCGGACCTCTTCCTGGAAGGCCAAGAACCTCTTCTGCACGGACGCCATTACCTCGGCTGCCCGGAGCTTGGTCTCCCTGATCCTGCCGACCATCTCCGGCGGGTAGAACTGCAGCAGGGTCTCTTCGTCGTCGGGAGGGATGATGGGGCATGGCTTCTGGGCCAGGATGCACAGGACCTCATCCAACGGGAGCTCGGTCAGCACCTTCCCCTCCGCAGAACCCTCTGCGACGACATCACCAGTAACAACATCAGCGGGTTTCCCACCCTTGAAGCACCCCGCCGCCTGCTCTTCTTCCTCCTTCCTTTGGGTCAAGCTCCCCTTCATCGGGCCCTCCTCACTGACCACCGCATCCTTCAATAAGCACCGGTCGAGACCAAGTCCGCCGTCCATCAGACCTTCAGCACCGCGCACTGCCGCCTCCTCCTGATGAAACCCGTCGCGGCCCATCGATCAGGAGATCTGACCGGCCAGTCGCCTCCGCCGCCTCGACGAGAGATTTATCCGGACGGGGATTTCGAGTCCAAGTTGGTTGGAGAGATTGCGCTGTGAATGTGCTTTCGGTTTTTGAGAAGAGGGAGCCTAGCTCTACGCGGCTCCAGTCGGAGTCGGGACTCGTGCACCGTCGTGTCTTCCTGATCTCCGGATTCTTCTGCTTCACGTGGTTCGCCGCTTGCCACTCGGGTCGGCATTGCACCACCGCGGCCACCGCAAGGGAGGACGGCTGCTGCCGGGACCGGGTACGCCGACGTGGCCAATTGACTACGTCAAGCCTGCCAGGTGGCAGCTGGCGTGGCCAGTTGACTATGTCAACGAGGCAACCAGGGTGCGCTTTGCCGCCACTCGGTTGTGAATCGTTCTTGCAAGTTGCAAGTCTGCCATGGAAAAACAAGCGGAGTAGCTATGCGGCGGGTAGTGGAAGACAAAAACAAGTTGGCCAATGGAGGTTTGGTCTCTTGAATTTGGGCGAGATTACCGTATGAGCAGTGCATGGGTTCCAATTCTTTGTGGCATGTACAGTCCAGATTCTACGAAAGTAAAGCAGAGACACTAAAGCCCAGGCGTGCGTGGTCATGTCATCTCAATCCTGAATATCCATGCCCATACGGAGCCAACGACCGAGGCTTGAATATCCATTGTGCTGAGGAGTCAGGCCCTCCTTTTCCCATGGCTATAAGGTCCAGATTCTACTTCCACGAGGACAATCGGAGCGCAGATTGATGAGATTATTTGGTTCGGGAGAATTAGGAGATGCTGGTAACTGCAGCATGCTGGTTGCTCCTTCATGTTCATGAATCCTGAAACTGAAGCAACTGGGAGGAGCAATCCGTTAGTCGTCCGGGAGAGTTTGGCACGTGAAGCTTCTTCCAAGAAAGGTCAACACTCACCCGGGGACCCAATCTGAGCCGCACAAGACGGATCGAACGGCACATTAGGAGGAGTGGAGGAGGAGACCCCGGCCCGGGCGTTGTCCATTGATTTGCTCCCTCTCTCCCCACCACGCGGATTAGACTCGGAACTGGCCGACGCGATCAAGCTGCTGTCCCGTGCTTCTCATCCGCATCTTCCGCATACACGAGAGGCAGAAAATGGGCAACAAGTGGCAACAGCGTCAAGCTCAGCATGTGCAGTCTGCAGCCACAAATAACGTTAGTCCCATTTTCTTCCTCAGATTGACGTCCCCGCAATCCGCATCCCTCATGCTCTACTACGAATCAACTGATACGTCCGTACGAATCTCGAGACGAAAGCATTCTGTCGATCCCAAACGAATAGTTCTATGCGTCAACATGTACGAGCTTTTTTTTTAGATAATCGGGGTGTTCGGTTGGAGGATGCAGTTGCAGTTGCAGTTTGAATAGTGAGAGAGAACACTGTAGCAGAGGAATCTCGCACTGTAGCAATCTAGTGGACTGTAGCAGCAGCAGCAGCAGCCGGCTGCTTTGCCGCACGCCGAACGCGCCCAATGGAAACCAGACATGTACGAGCTAGAATAACGAAAAATAACGAAGCGCCGCTTGAGTTGCAAACTTAATTGCAGTCTCAGTACTGGTGCACGTTCTGAGAATCCTTGGAACGCAGTACTGAGAATCCTTGCTCAGCTGAAGGAAACTTCTTCTCGCACTGCTGCTAGGCCGGCCAATTCAATTTACCTCATGTAATTAATATTGGAAAATTCATTAATCTGTACTAGTACGTAGTTCCAAACATTTTTCATTTGAAATACACCTCCGCGACCCTCGCCGGCGACTTATAGCTCTTCCACGAGCTTCTACTAGAGTTTCAGGCGTCATCAGTCTAGCTGCAAGGAGAACGATGGGAGGATGGGGCTGCATTGACCGTTGACCCCTTACGTTGACGACGCTGCCCTGGCGTCACAAGTTGTCTCTGCCGAATCGAAGAAGTCGGTGCCAGGCCAGCGTCGGAGGAGACAGAGGCAGGTCGGGAGCCCCGCCCCCGTGCCGTCCACCGCGCTGGCATGCATGGCAGCTGATGACGCCGGCCGTCCCGGTATCGTGCCGCACGAACTGGGTCGAGCCGCCGGTGGAACGACACAACACGCGTGCAACCGATGAGTGGGTGGTGTCGATCTCGCGTGATGTCGTCCGTGCACTTGCAAGCCTACGACGAACGGTGAACGTAGCCGCACTCCTGTTGGACCGAACGACAGCATCGCCGGCCCGGTCGCCGAGCAGCCGTCCTTCGGCGGCGATCGAGACGACCGAGCAGTTGGACTGGCTGTGGCGCGCGTTCCCGCTCCCCGGCGCGACAAGGGTCAATCGCCCCGTTCGGATGCTTGGAAGTGGCTGCGGTTGGTGTCCGATCCGGCTGGCGGCTTGTTACCGTTATGACTCATAAATACTGTAGCTACAGTACCCAACAGTGTCAATCAGCCCAGCCAGCGCTGGCTGATCAGCCAACCGAACGGGCTGAATGAGGACGCGGGTGGGTGCGGGGCCACGGCGAGACGCGCCCCAGGAAAGGTACATGGACGCCGAGGATGTCCGCGTGGGGCGGGCGGGAGTACCCGGAGGCCAGATAACAGAGCAGATAAACTTGGACTAGTTGCGAGTACGCTCCTTGTTCGCTGGTTCATTGCAACGAGAGCTTGAAAAACTGTGCGACGAGATTCTCGAAATCAGAGCAACCTGAGAATGTGAATCCTGACGAACGGTGGCACGAGAACCATCTCCGCCCGGGACGCTGAGCGGGTGCGGCATTTCGACGAACACACACACCTGGCGACGAAAACGACTCCCGCGCTGTGACCCATCTGGGCCGTAGAAAGCCGATCGGGCGCTTTTCAGGTCCCCAACGCAACGGGGGTCGCTATTCGAATAGCGACCGCCCCTGGGTTCGGTACGCACGCCGGTTCCCCGGCTCTGCCTCTCGCGGCGGCTCGCCTGACCTCCGACGGGTGCTCAGGCCATCCCACGCGTCCCTTACCCAACTCCGAGCAGCCTCAGTGGAGCTAGGATGGCCGGCTCCTCTCGCGCGCTATGCGACGATGAGGCGGTACGTAGTTAGGTCAACAGCTGTTCCGGTCGCGGGCGCGGGTTGTTGCTCCCGCGCGGCGGGACGCCCAGCGCGGTTCCGTGCAGCCTCAGCTTGAAGGCGCGACGACGACGATGCCAACGACCGCGCGCGTGCTCGACCATGCATGAACCGCGACGGGCCACGTGCTTGCTTGCTTGTGTCCGCCGCGCGCGTGCTTGCGGAACGACGTAAGTCGCGTTCCCCGCGAGGTGCTCGCCGACTGAGAAGAACGGTTCCTTCGCCACAGCGATGGGTTCACGGCCGGGGTCCTGCCGTCTTCGGTACTGCAGAGGAGCTCAGCTCGTGCTTGATCACATCATCACAGGCAATGACTCGGTGAAAGACACTGAAGAAAACGAACGAGGAGCTAGCGCGATGTGAAAAAACAACCACACCGCAAAAACTCCAGCGACGCTCGCCAGCGGTGTTGGTTGTCATCACTTGTTGGAAGAGCACGCGAGACGCTGGAGCGCTGCTGCACGCCAACCTCTCTCCTTCCCGTTCATGCTGCTCTGTTTGCCTCTCTGCTTGGGAATGGAAACAGAGCGACCTCCTCTGCTCGGGCTGAGTGCTCTGTTTCCCTCTCCGTTCACAAGCATGGAGTGGATGGGCCTCCGACCTTCAGTCAATCCCAACCCGGGGGGAATACTGAGAGGGTCTACGAATTGAGGGGTGATTACTGAAAATTCTTGTTTTCCAAACACGAAAACAAAGGATGTGTCCAGTCTGACATCAACTGTCTCCTAAACGTGCCGTTAATCAGATTTTGCTATTGTTTCCAATCAATCAAGTGCAGAAATGGAAGAGTTATCCAAGATGCATTCTCACATTTTGTTGGAAGTTGGAACTCATAGACCAGAGCCAAATGTGAGGAGCCAGTGCATGAAAATTGGAGAGGACATGAAGTTAGAGCAGCACGAAGCCGTGAGGAGAATAGTGGGAGGTCGAACGCCAAGTGAAAAGATGAATTCAGGTGCAGATCAGCAGGAATGAGGCCTAGATTGGTGCGAGTACTCACTGTTGTGGCGCAAGTCGTGCTCGCTCGCTAAACTGTTTTATTTGAGGCTTGTTTGCAGAGAAGTTTGGTAGTGGGTAATCTATGGACGCGAACCGAACTGGCCTTGCGGTACGTTTCGTACTTTTTTTTTCTTTTTGTTGGCGTGTGGTACGTTCACATACATGACCGATATATCCTGAACAATCTGCTCTGCTCTTCCCGTTTTCGAGTTTACTCTCGCTCGCGAACAAATCTGGCATTTGTCCCGCATCGAGCATGTTGTGGGAACAAATCTGGCTCTCTGTCAGGTCCGAACGCCCTGCCATTCGGCTTTTGGCCGAAGCGGCATCGTTCTGCAGCGCTGCGTCGTGGGTGTGCGTTCCCGTGCAGGCTTGAAAAGACGTGAGCAATGCGACACGTACTGACGAGACGAGCAGCCACCACCAGAGCCAGTGCCAGTGCAGTCCAGAGCCAGTGCCAGTGCAGTGCGGCATCATCTTGCGCACACACTTTTTGAACCACGCGACGCAAACGCTTTCGAAGAATCACCTTAGGCTGCGTTCGGATGCAACTTTAGCGGTCACATCAATAATGTCGACACGATTTATGTGTACTAAACAAAGTCAAATTACAAAACTAAGTCCAGGACTCTCCCTCTATTTCGCAAGACGAACGTAATGAGGGTAATTAAGCGGCGATTAGACGATGGTTACTGTAGCATCACTGTGTCAAAACATTGATTAATTAGGCTCGTTAGATTCGTCTCGAAAAATAACGCCCGTCTGCAGAAAGGTTTTGCAATTAAATTTTATTTAGTACCCTAAATAGTAAGATTCTTTTTACTTTAGAGGGGTAAAGTTTAGAGGGCAGTTTAGAGGCCTGAACCGAACGGCACCTTAGACGTGCTGGGTTCGGCCACGGGCCACCACCATCGCCTGTCTGTCTCCAGCTTCACCAGAGGGCCACTCCCTGAAGAACGACGGCTGTGTTTGCGTCTCGTGACCCTCTCGGCTGCATCTGGAATTCTGGATGGAGAGAGGCGCAATAGCTGGATGCAGAGGGCCCACCTGTCTGTGTCAGCAGTGCTACCGCCTACGGTTCGGTTCTGCTTGCCGGCGAGGGCGAGAGCGAGAGACAAGAAGAAATGGGAACACTCATTGTCAATGGGTTGGTCATATAGGTCCGAATTAACAAAAAATCACCTTAGACTGACTCCAACGCTCCATACCCAAATTGGAGACCTAAAAGGTCAAATAGGTGCTCATACACATCAAAATACTAGACCAAAAACATTCATCTCCAACCCAACTCCAAGTCTGGGTCCTCAGTTCTCTCTCTCGTCCCCGCCGCCCCACCGCGCCCCCTCGCCGGCCTCCTCGCCGCGACGCCTCCAGGGACCAGCTTCGCGGCCTCCTCCGGTCGGCCCCCGCTCCGCCGTCGCCATGCCTCCTCGCCCTGCCAAGTCGTCCCCGTTTTCCCGCCATCGCGCCCCCGCGCAGGCCAGCGCTGCCACTGCAGGCCGCGCCACCCCGCGTAGGCCGCCATGAGGAGCTCGCAGCCATGGGGATCTCGGTGCGGGGGCAGCACAGCGAGGGAGGCCTCTCCATTCGAGGGCGCGGAGGTGTGGCGGCACAGCACGACGCGGCCTCGCTCGCTTCGCGGTGCGAAGGTGCTCCACCGCGGCAGCTGGGCGCGGCAAGCCGGAGAGGAGCAGGGAGCAGCCCTGGTGCGGGATGACGCGTGCTGCGGAGGGAGGCCGGCACCAAGCCGCGGGATGCCGAGTCGCCGCATGGCACGCCGCGTCGCCGCACACGTCGGCCAAATCCCGGCCATGGAGAGCGGTGGGGGAGGCGGGGAGAGCAGCAGGGCGACGGTGAGGCAACCAAGCGTGCGAGCGGGTGGCGCGGCGTGTCTCAATCTCCTCCCGCCCCGCTGCTGCCGCTCACGCGCCCCGCGGCCTCATCCTCCCTGGCCTCATCGTCACGTCCTCCCCGCTCTCTCCTGGACGCTGTACGCGCGCCGTGGAGGTGCTAGGCGTCGGCAGGGCCCCGCGCGGGGTCGGGGTGGCGGCGTCTGCGTCCGTGGAGAGGAGGATGGGGACGACGGCGCTGGAACACAATTTGTTGGCGGGGGCAGGATCTGGAGCAGTGGGAGAGGCAGGAGGGAGCTGCGCGGTGGAGGAGACGGCCTGCCCGAGGACCTAGACCTCCCCGTGAGTGGAGAGGCAGGAGTCCGTCCGCCGGAGATGAAGCTGGAGGGGAGACACGACGGCCAGGGAGAGGAGACGCGGCGGGAAAGAAGTGGCGCGAGCGGAAGAGATAGGTAGCGACGCGATGCACTCCATTTGTGGGTGGCGGAGCCATGCGCTCCTAAAATATGTACTCATTTATGTCACCCTGTTGCAATTTTTGAGATTTCGCTACTCATTTTGTGTGTAATGTGCCAAATAAGGTGTGGGTTGGAGTCAGTCTTAATAGCCTGAATAGCATGTGGACGGACTGATAATGTTATCAACTAGTGGTTACACCGGCGCTAAGCTGTGGACCCTGCGCGCAAAACAAATCGACAGTTCAGGTGGAATTGGATCCCGGACCCGGGTGAACCACTCCTGCTGCATCATCTGCTCCCTCTTGTTCATCACCCACCTCTTCATCAGCTTCATCTTCATCCTCGTCGTCGTCGAAGTTGTAATACTCGTCGCTGAAGGCGATTCCTGAGAGATCAATGCCGTCAAACAGATCCGCAAGCTCTTGATTGATGAGTCGCCGCTCCTCCTCCCTGCGCTCGAAGAAGTCGTCATCCAACTCGACGTAGCCCTTGGCCTCGTACTCGGCGCGGATCTCCGCCTGGAACTCGGCGAAGTCGTCGCGCAGGAAGTTGAACGCCTCCACGCCCCTGCGCAAGATGTCTACGCTTCCTGGCGGGAAGTCGGACATGTCGGGGTCGAAGTCCCTCCTCTCCCGCGACAGGATCCACTGCACCTCCTCATCCGATAGCCTATTCATCCCCGTCCCCTGCTCAGCCGGAGCACCTTGGGCGGATTCAGCCGTCGCTGGCACGGCAGCCATTGCGTCTTCCGCCGCCTCCTCCTGCAGCTCGGATCGAATAGCAACAACAGCACGATGCTCGCACGGAGATTTTGGAATTGGTTGACGCCGAAGATTGGAGGCGGCGGTGGTGCTGCTATAAGAGGGGGACGAAACGAACCAACCCTAGCAGCTGCTCCGGTCCGAATCGGGGCCGGTGCTGCTTCATCATGGAATTTTTTATTTTTAATCGAATTTTTTATTATATTTTTATTAATAACCGCCTGTTTCCAAAATTTGCAATACTAGTCACCTAGTCACCCGACAAACGGGCGATTAGGCCTTATCGCCCGACTGCAGGGCGACTAGATGGACGTGGCGCCTTCCAGTCGCCTGCTGAATGAGCAATTGGCCCAGTCGCCCCTTCAATGGGCGACAAGGTCCTAGTCGCCCTAACAAAGGGCGGCAAGCACTGCTACAGTGTTTAGACACTATTCAGCATTGTTTTCTCACTATTTAACACTGTTTAGACACTATTTAGCACTGTTTTATGACTGTTTAACACTATTTAGCACTGTTTAACACTATTTAGCACTGTTTAACAATATTTAACACTGTTTAGACATTATTCAAGCGAGGCATACACGTTCTTTCGCAGCGACGCCGATCGGCACCGGTTCCCCTGCTCTTGTCCTCGGTATTTATGTGCGTGGCGTGCACTGTGCAGCCGCACGCCGTTGTGCGGTCTGGGTTCGTCTGCGACTTGCAGTTCACGTGCAAAAGTCATGGACGGCGCCCGCTTCTTGTCCCGCGGCCGCGGGTCAAAATTCAAAAGCACGAGAGTGCCTGCTGGTCATCTGGGGAGCCCAGAGCTAGTAGTAGTAGCAGTAGTCCATTGCCCAAATGAAAAGGTTTTGGGTTCCTATGCCCTGCCTTGTGCTGTCATGTCCAACATTGTAGACTATTGGTAGTAGTCCTCTTGATCTTCTCTGTCATCATGCTGGCCTGCTCCAACTTCGAATTTGAATCTAATGACACAGATAAAGGACTACTCCTACCAATCTACTGACACAAATAGTGTTAAATAGTGTCTAAACAGTGTTAAATAGTGAAAAACAATGTTTAATTGTGTCAAAACACTGTAGCAGTGCTAGTCGGACCTTGTCGCCCAATGGACAGGCGATTGCACCCTTGTCGCCCCTTGGTCAGGCGATTGGACCAATTGCCCATTTGATGGGCGACTGAAGATCTAGTCGCCCTGCAGTCAGGCGGCAAGGCCTAATCGCCCATTTGTCAGGCGACTAGGTGACTAGTCTTGCAAATTTCGGAAACAGACCGTTATTAATAAAAATATAATAAAAAATTCGGTTAAAAATAAAAAAATTCCCTCATCATGATCGTCCAGGAAACAAAGAACTGGGCCGCCCAGCCCAACCATGTTGGAACTCGGAACTCCTTTCCTTTCCTTGTCCATATTTTATTTTTATAACATACTTATATAAAACAGAAATAAACTACGAATCGGGACCTTATTAATCGGTTGCCGTAGCTTTTGCCACCGTTGACATAACCTAAACGAAAAGGCATTGATACAGACAGGCGATAACAGGGCAAGAAGAGAGGCAAAAGCAGCTCAGTTATCAATCAAACCGGACTTGTGAGCATGAACAGAGAGCGATGTCGAGGACAAGCACACTTCAGCAAATCCACGAGCTGCAACTAAATAGTAGAACGTAGTCCAATGATTTCTTCTGGCCATTGAATTTTGACTTCACTGATACAAGTGCCTATGAAACACTGTTTCTTCCAACACGGGACTGCCTTCGGAAAATTAAAGCTCTTCATGAGGCACATATGCGCTTTAATTTGCGGCTAGCCTTTTGCTCTTCTCTATCTGAGATCAAGCACTTGAATATGCAATTTTCCATCTTGGTTGACCAACTTGCTTCTGAATGGATAAACTCATACATGGCGGGCGAAACCTGGTTTGTTTTTAGAGTAAAGTCAGGAGCAGATGGGAAAGAGAGGACTGAAGATTGGTTGTGGTTGTCTTGGATGGTGTCTCTGTTTCGAAACTGTTGTAAATACTATGTATATGGCCCATGAACCTAGCTATCATTCATGCCTAGGAAACTACACGGCTTGTTAGCCAGATTTTGATAGCACATTAGCACCATCATAAAGGGCTGTGGCCACCTCAGTTTCAGCAGCTGAAATACTGCACGAAGTTTTCCTTTCATTTTTCATGGTGATGAAGTCTGATTGAACTTCTTCCGTTGTTTGCCTACTTATGTTGGCACATCATTTTATGGATTATCTGCACCGCGTGGCCTCCAACAGAAGCGAGCGAAGCAGAGGAGTTTGCCCTGTTTCCGCGACATGAAAACAGAGTACAGCTCTGAAGTTGAGAGTCTGAACCGAGGCTGGGTGGGGCTCACGAGCCAGCAGCCTCGCGTCGCGTCCCCGTGGGATGGGACCTACAGTAATCTCCCACAGCACGGTTTCCGTTATCCTTGGTGTGCAAAAGAGCGCGCATGAGGCTTTGACCTGTCACGAGAGCTGGCTGCATGAATTGTCAATTAAGCATCTCTCCACTCACTGAATCGTCAAAAGTTGTTCGAAAAAGTAGCAAGTCGATGGTCTGTGTACTAGTGAAACATCGGGTTTCATCAAGCGTCTCGTCGACGTGCTCAACTGAAGGACTGAACACTGAGAGTTTTCAGTGCATCATCAGCATGTCGATTATTAGGACACCAGGCACGAATCCTTTTGATGCGACTGTCACGGTGCTACGTACGTAACACTAACAGCAGCACTCGTCTGGCGCTACAGCATGCGACAAGCAATGTTTGGTGGGGTCAGACGACATCCATGCATGGCCGGCCCTTCAGAGTCCAGACTCCAGACTCCAGACGCTCTCTTGTCCTGGTCACAAGAACCTGATTCCATTTGATGTACCTTCACTTCACCCGCATTACGCTTCTCTTTGCGCACATCCGTGACGCTCTCTTTGCGCACATCCGTGACGCTAGCACGCTCCATGGCAGCTGTTTTGCTTGTTGCCGGCCTGCGGGCGCCTTAGGGTAACGGTTACATGTATCTGTATATGCCTTGGCCTGGCTCGTGAGATGCAGAGATTGCCTGGGCGTTCAATGGGGCCTGGCCCGAGTCATGCAATTCAGCTCCCGGGGCCTGGCTCCACGGAAACGAAATCGATTTTCGTTTCTGCTGCTGGCGCGCCCGTCCTCTTCAGTTTTCAGCATCCATCTCGTGCTCGTCCAGGCATCCAAACGTCCTGTCTTGCCGGCCTGCATCAGCAGCAGCAATCAACCAAACTCTCCCGGTTTGCACTGGATGACGGCCAGGCTCCCGAAGGCAAGCCAGGTTCAACTCAAACGAGAACCAATCACGCCCTTAAACATTTCTTGACGCACCGGTGTGTGTCGTTTGCCGAGCTATTCGATTCAGTCAGCAGTCATCGAGGCGTACAGACTCATCTGGCAGAACGGGCATGGCAACGCAAGCAAGCAAGCATCGGAGCCGTCTCCGCGCGAGCGACGGCGTTCACGCACACCATCGACGGATTGACGTGGTCAACGAGCCCGCAGTAAGTGCCACGTCGGCATACCCGAAGCCGGAGGAAGTTACAGCACGGTTCGCTAGCTGCGGCGCGCGGGCCGGAGCAGTGACGTGGTCGACGGAGCAAGAGCGCGCGTCGTGGCGGCGGAGGTGTACAGTATGCATGGGTCCTCTTTCAATTCGTTGTGCGGTGACAGTGGATCGGCTTCCGATCGAAGCTGCCCGTTGTTCTTGTTAGAAGATTCAGACTTTCAGACCGTCAAGCTAAGGTACACAATTACACATCGGATATCCGCGTTTCCTTTTTCTTTTTATTTTTCGCTTCTTTCTCTGCTTCCTGAGCTATGCGCGCGAGGTGGAACGGTGTTGCATTAGCAGGCCTGATATGGCAGCCAGCTGCGAATGCTGCCTGCACCGCAACCTCACGAGCTGCGACGACACCATGGCGCGCGCTCAAGATCGCTGGCCTGGGCCTGAGCCGCGCATTCACCGTCCGTCGGTTCATGTTCTCGGATCTGCTGAACAACGAACCGTTTCTTAACCGTCATTCTTCAAAGAAAGAACGACGAGCGTCGAGCGGTGCCTGAATCGTTCTGCGGTTTCTGACGCTGCGGCACACGGCGCCAAGGTTCTTCTCTCTCCAAGCCAGTCGATATACTCATATACACATGGTCCGCGGATTGTATTTTCGGTAACAACTCGATACATACTATACGCTCAAAGATGGATATGTCGTTCGGGCACTGCTTCAGAATTGACAGACACACGACAAATTTGTCAGAACTATAAAATGACAGCTGGAGTTATCAGTTCCGCAGGACTTTTTCCAACGTAAATGAGCAGGCTGCCAAGGTGGCACGTGTGCCCCCGGCGAGACACGTTCTCGAAGCTCTCCGCTCGTGTTTCTCGACACCGGTGGCTGCCAACCGAGAAAACGCTGCCGAAGCGGTGGGTCGTCTCTGCAGAGAAGGGCCTTGGGCTGGATACTACTCGGCCAGAAGAGTCATATTGCAGCCCAGCCCAACCCAAATCCGCACAGGTTTTTTTTTTGAGGGGACCCAAATCCGCACAGGTAACCAACTGAAACAGGGGAACTCTACTCTGTTCGAAGCACGAAAACGGAGCAGGGGCAGCAGCAGGAGGGAAAACAGACCATAATTTGAATCCAAGGCGTCTCTTAAAATTTCCAAATCTAGTACAAACAAACCAACCCAACCTGATATACACTGAAGAAAACTAATAAATCAGTGTCTGACCCATACGTTTCCCACGCACTCTGATCCGAGCATTTTTTTTTTGAAGGTCTTTTTTTTTTTTTTGAAGGTCATCCGAGCACTTTTGTGCAATGCGTGTTTGCAATTTCAGCACCACATGGTTTGTAGCCTACACAAAAACACCCTGCAGTTTATTTCTTTATTTGTCCACCATAAGACTCCTACAAATTTACATTCACTGATTCACCGGCACGTGAGGCTCGATATCTCACCTGACAACCGCGAAAAAAGGAGTGACGTCGTATGGTCACGGAGATAGAGCTACCCATCCAGGCTCGAGGCGACATGACCACGCCACATGCCAGTGCTCGGATTCTCTGCTTTACTTTGAGTGTACAATCGTCAAGAGTGAGCCTTCAGGGCTTTCACGGGCACCGGAATGTCAATTCTGAAGAGCAGTGTCTTTGGACAAACAATCTTCGAGCTGATCGAGTTCTTACTGAAAATGCATGGATGCAGGATTCACGGTTTGAACAACACATGGTTCTCAAATCTTTTGGCCACGTACGACAGTCGCTCAGGCTCAGCTCAAACTTGTATCACTCCTTTTCCCACGACCTTTACGGTCCAGGTTCTTTCGTAAACCGCAGCATATTGGGCAGCCGGCACACTCTGACAGGAGAAAACCTCACCCTACGGGATTCTGACCTCCACCGCTTAAGTACGTACGAAAGCGACGCAGGAGTAATTTGCATATCATACAACCCAAATAATTGTACAATCTGGGCGTACTCCGAGTGTATACCCCCCCATAAGCTGAAGAAGAAGAAGAAGAAGAAAAAAAAAAAGGAGCAGAACGTATGCCCTACTCTGCAGATACCCTCTTCGCCGGGTTGTGTTCGAGGAGTAGCGTTTTCTCATGCACTGATGCACATCGCATCCGCCGGCATCAAGGGCCAGGGACGAGAGTGAACTTTTGGGGCTTTCACCGGCACCGGAAATGTCAATTCTTTTTTTGAACCTCGGAAATGTCAATTTTGAAGAGCTGTGTCCTTGGACAAACAATCTTGGAGCTGATCGAGTTCTTGCTGAAAATGCAACTCGCGGGCCACGTACGTATCAACTGGCGGTGGAGTGGAGGGGAGTAGTGCGTGATAGAAAGAACCCCAGGCGCCCTGTACTGTAACACAGCATCAGATTCATCAACCAATGATGATCAGACGCCGTTAATTGCTGGACCGATCCGAGAGCATGAACCAACGGAAAACACCCGAGCGGCACAACGGGAAGTACGTGGTTTCGTTGACCCACGTACAAGGACCCACATATTGACTCATCCATCTGGCGAACCCGCCTTGTGAATTTGTCATGGTCAACCCAGCCCCAGCCGTTGACCGGTCAGCCTTGGTCATCTGGTCTCCTCATGCCATCCTAATATCACTTTTTTTAAAAACAAATTCTGGAATTATGTACGGTGCCAAGGAATTGTTTACCAACTCGTTTTCCTGATCTGCTTAGTAATTTCAATTATTCGAAACTCAACTTTTTTTTTGTTTTCTTTTCAAATACTCCCCATACGAGTCTTCCAAAGCCTGATCACCAGGCTGAGTCAAACCACACTCCTGCCTTGGGACACATCAAGGCCGTATTTTACTGTGCACGGAAAGGGACACGGGTGGGAGACACTGCAACTGGCACCAAGGCATGTAGCGGACCCATCGGTCATGGAGGGACAGCTTTCCAAGCAGAGACGGGGGAGGGCCCTGCTAATTCGCGCACGCGCGCCAGGAGGGCTGCGCGCGCACGCTTTCCCTCAGCCCCGCAACTTTCCTTTTTTGGAAAGTTTCATTCCCACCAACTTTCCGTTTTGGGAAAGTTTTGGTGTAACTTTTCTGGAAACTTTTGTCTTCAAAAGTTTCGGTGCAACTTTTCGGGAAACTTTTGTCTCGAAAAAGTTTCGATGCAACTTTTCGGAAAACTTTTTTCTCAAAAAGTTGCAACAGAACTTTCCGGCTAAACTTTTGCTCCGCCCGGGCCCACCCACGTGCGCGCGGCCCCGCGCGTCAGAGCACGCGCCCTGCGCAGCGCGCGCACGCGCTCAGAACAGCAAAATCGGACGGGGGATGTGAAGATTGCCACCCACACGCAAACCAAGGAGTCGCAAAGGCGGGGTGAGACGTCATGCAGGGGAAGGGCCCATCAGTCATGGTAACACTTGCTCGTGCGCCAATCTCTTGGCTTCAAAAGCGCGGATTTTTGCTTCGGTTCACCGGGCGGCGGCTTTAGTGTTGAACCGTGGAGACGAGCTGCAACGTTTTTTTTTTTTTGAAGAGAGACGAGCAGCAACGTTAGGACCTCCTTTGGATTGAAGGAAAAATTTTCTTTTCCTGCGTTTTTTCTGTGAAATTGAACTGTTTTCTGCGAAATTCCTGTATAATTCCTGTGAAATTCCTGCGTTCCAAAGGAGGCCTAGGTGTGCGTCGAGAACCTGTGGCAGCTCTTGGCCTCGAAGATGTCACGCAGAGTACAAAAGTTTTCGTTTCATGACCTGGAACAAGAAACCTCGTCGTCGTGAGGCTTTGACGTACGGCAGGTGTCCGCTGTGAATGAAAGCAGAGGATGCCCGTCGTTCCCTTGACCGCCGGCAAGGCAATGACCGACGCCGGCGGTGGCGGCATGACCCAAGTCGCGCTCGCCCTCTCTCATCTCGGAGCCGAGCGGAAGCCATTGCCGTCTCAGGGTCTCAGGAACACAACCGCGGTCGGGTTCATGCTGACGACTTGCCTGTGACCGGATTGAGTACCGCGCCTTGGATCCTCCACGACAGACGACGACGGCGTGCCCAGCCCTGTCCTGGGACGCGCGTTCTTGCTTGCACTCGTGAGGCTGAAGGGGTGCGGGCGCGGTTCGTTTTCATGTGGCCGCTCGCATCGCATCCGGCGTCGCACTCTGGGGTCGGCTCCACGACCGCTCTACGCGATGCCACGTTCCAGGCAGCGGGTGCCCGGCAACATTGTGCCGCTGCGCCGGTCAGCGTCGGCGATGGTGCTGCATGTAGCTAGTCGAAGGCCGCGTAGTGGCATACGTCGCCGAGCAATCTCAGGTGCAGTACGTACGGTACATTGGCAGGTTATGGTGTGTGTCAGTGCGTGCGCGTCCGAGAATCCAAAAAGATAAGTAACGTACGTTTGGAGACAGGTTTCTCACTCACGGCGCAAAACGTACGACGACGTCGCGGCCGTTCTGGCACGCCGCTCAAGATTATGGTTCTCAAGGCTCTCCGCTCAGCGTGGAAGACGCGCAGCGTCAGAGGCGCCGATCGAGTTGCCGCGCGCCGAGCTCGATCTGAGCGCTCCTGGTGAGTGGTCAGTGTTCCTACAGTACAATACAGGCAGCATGCGTCGCTAGAGCGCCGCACGACGGGGTGATGATGGCGGCGAGGAGCAGCCGCGGGAAAAGTCGGGGGCGCGCTCTGGCATCCGATCGATCGAGAACGCGCGGCCCAGATTCGGAGCGATCGAATTTGACTCGGTCGTGTTCTGGAGCATGTTCCGGCAGCGGCCCAAGCCGGCCGCGCGCCCGACGTGGCGCACATATATGGAGCGCGGAAGTCGCACGTACGCAGACACCGATGCCGCGAGCATGGCGGACCTCGACGCCGATTCCTTGGCTCCGTGGATGGCGCTGGCACTCCGCTGCTTGGCTTGGCTTGGCTTGGCTTGCTTCACTCAAAGAGCGGCTCGGCCAGAAACAGACTCCTGGGCTCCTGGCAGAGGAAATTGCCCTGTTTCGAGACATGAAAAAAGGCAGGGGAGTGGCAGTAGGGAGAAGGGAAACCGAGCACGTAGCACTGTAGCAGACAGAGCACTATCCCCGACGTTACCAGACGTGTTCTTCTTCTCTTCACCCCCTGTTTTTTTTTTTGTTTTGGTTCCAAATGTCGCGCGAGTCAGTTGATTAGATTATCAACCATGCGCGAAACACCGGGTTTTCATCAAGCATTCGGCACTGACAGTTCCAGGTTCCAGCATCAATCAACAACAGTATACGGAGTGTTGTCGACTAGGGGCATGTTTGGTTCGGCGCCACACTTTACCACGACAAAGCTTCGGCGTGCGGCGCAGTGCTTGGTTGCCGCCAACAATTCGGCCGCCACAGCTAAGTTTGCTTGTCGTTTTGCCTGTTTTCCTTGTCCATTAGCGTGTGGCGAGCGTGGCGCGTGTGGCGCCGATTTTCGGCGCCACGGCCGCGGCGCCGCCGCACTCGCGGCGTGGCGGACGGTGGCTACGAACCAAGCACGCCCTAGGACACCGACGGTCACGGGCACGGCGCTCGCATCTTCCGTGCCCTTCGTACGGTCGGAGGCAGCCGGTGACGAGGAGGCGTCTCCTTCCCTACTCTCCGCTCGTCTGCTCGGGCTCGAGGGAGCTGGTGCGGTGAGCATACTACTAGCTGCATGGAGCAGCCCTGGGAATGGAGCTCCGTCCCCAGCTCCATGTGACTGACTGCCCTGCATACAGCTCGGCGGCATCCTCCTCCTCTTCCTGTGGCCCCGGCCTCAGTGTGCGTGCCAGTGCAGGTTTCAAAAGGCGTGACCGGTCACGAGCAGCTACCACGACCACGAGCCAGTGACGCACCTTGGGTACACGCTTTTTTTGGTTGTTCTATACACAAACCTACGTCGCGACAAGGGAAAGACGCTGGAAGCGGGACCAGGCATCACTCGGACCCACCGGTCATCGACGTTAAAGTTTCCTCTCAGTGTCCCGGGGTATATGTGAGTGCGAACGCGACATGCATGGGCCCATCAGTCAGGGAAACAGTCATGCCCCATTCTCTTCGATGCGCATGGAAAAAAATCGCGGGCTTCCTGCTTCCAAGCTTCATCGCGGGGAAATGCGAAGGTGTGCACCGAAAACCGCGGCCGCTCTGGCCCTCTAAAAACTTTGGTCCTTGCAAGCCATGGAACAACAAACCTTCTTTTGTTACGTTTATTGTGCTAGAGTAGTCATCCACTGCCTTGTGATTGCAATGCGTTAGCAGATGTCTTGATTAGAGGAGTAGTACGGTGCTAATCTTAGCGGGTATCTGGTCTCGGTCATTGGTTGGATGGACTAGTCCGTGACAATGCCCTTGCCCAAACGGCCAACGATTTGGCTGTACCAGTTGATTCATGGAACCAAGTTCCAAGGTAAAGAAAGCGTAGCACTAGTTTCACGACAAAATAAAGCGCATGCACATGACAATTTTTAGTTGAGATGAAAGGCAAGGAATCAAACGGAGCATGGAGGAAAGCGATCGAGAAGTGAGTATGTAGGGCGAGAGGGGACATGGAGGTGGAAGGCGAGATGTATGTAGGGCGGCGCTCGCATGTGCGATGAAGGAGATGATACGGCAACCGTTCGATGGAGTATCTACGGGTGAAGGATAGTCGATCGAATCAAGACGAGCTTTGCAGGGGCCAAAACCTTTTGTTTTGTCCGGTTCACGTGACTGGCAGCTCTGGGCTCTGTATCGTGGGTGTGCGAGCGGTAGATCAGATGGAGGTGACGACCCCGACGCGACTCGATGACACGACTGCGAGTCAGAGTGCTTTGGCAGGGCAAGGTGCCTGCCTATGGCGTGCATGGATGCGGATGCAGTCCGGGTCCAGGCATTTTTAAAACATCGCACATCGCGGCGCGTGAGCGTGTACTGCACTCAACGACGTGCCAGCATCCAGAAGAGGCCGGAGCCAGCATTTTTCAGTACACGGACGGACTATACGGAGTACAGTATTTTGGCACCTCATTCGAGAAAAATGCAATACTCCTACTAGTAGCACTACTACTTTATTGTACCTGTCTGTGTGACAGCTTCTGGTGGTCGCCATGTGGGAAAGCGATCGATGCTCTGGGCTGGATCGGGAGCCTGTTGCGGCTGGGGGTCCACCTGGCTTTTAATATTTTCCCGTTTACGTTTTCAAGGTCCATAAACGGAACGGCTCCGTTTATCGTGGCGCATACACCGTGTATACGCTGCAGGAGTCTTTGTAGTAGGAGTACCTTGTACGCGTATAGTATAGGGTTAGTTAGGTGAGGTCACGGACACGACGATCTAACGGCGTGGACCTCTCACGCTCCCATCACGCCTTTTGTGTTGTCAGTTTCCTTTCTTTGGCCCTGCCTACCCATCGTGTCCTTCCTCTTCATTATTTTTCGTCTTCCCCAAACCAAATCCCCTCTCTTCTTCCTCTCCTCGCCGCACCCCCGTCCCCGACTCAAATCCCCATGAATTTCCTTCACCCGAGCTCCTCTGTCCATGGTTACACGGCTGTGAGTCGCTCGTGTTCCATGCAGTTCCTCGCTCGGTGCACGGGACCCAATCCTGGCTAGGGCTAGTGGATAAATTCTTCCTTCCATCGTTTGGATCTTGACTCGACCTCAAGGTTCATGGTGGAAACCGTCACGAATTATCCCTGGCCGGCGAGAGACCTACCGCTGATGCGGTTTTCTCTCTCTCAGAAGGTCTCTGGAGTGTTTGCATCGACGGTCAAACGTGTCGATGGAAGGGCGGCGCGTTCGTTAATTCCTTCGGCTGGATCCGGACCTCTCTTCCTCACCGTGGCCGGCGTCCACGGCCCGGCACAGTCAGGTGAGAAAAACAACGAAGTATCCTATATATCGCTAACTATTTGCATGGATTTTCTTCATCAGAGCTTCATCCTCTGTCCACAGGCGTGTTCTTCATGGAAGTTGTAGTTCGCTGCACATAATAGTGGTCAAATCCTGGCTACGGTAATCAAGAAGGTCCCCGGCTGTGATGCGGAAATTTGAAGTGCCGGATCCGGCCTGCTTTCTCGACCCGTCGCCGACGAGGCGCGGCCAGCCGGCAGACGTGTTCAACCAAGGCCGGCGAAGGCTAGAGCACTTTCGCAGCAGCAAGGTGAGAGTTCTTGGCGTCGATCTGGATTTTGATTCTCGACAGTGTTGGCATCGTAGAAAACTCGTTTTTCCAGTTTTGGATGACTTTTTTTAGTTTTTGGATGCGTTCTGGTCCGATGATTCTTTAAGCAAGGCGAAACGCTCGCTATGTCGAGGACGGCTGCCTTGTTTCTCGACGAAACAGAGAGGAGAGACGGGGCGCGCCGTGGCTCGGCTACCTCACGGCCCGGCCATGGCGTTTTTCTTCTTCACGGGGTGCAGGCGCATTACCTGGTGCTAGAGTCCCACACGTAAATAGATTTTCTTTGATTTTTTTCGTTTACAAAAGAAAAAGTCTATCAACTGACGAGAGGGCCCCACGCTGGTCAATCCTCCGCAGCTACGCCACGCCTTTTATGGCGTGAGGTACGGCTTCCTTTGTTGTGTGTGCCCGACTATCTTCTTCCTCCCTCTCCATTTATCCCGAGATCTCTTCTCTCCTCCTACAGAAACTAATCTCACTGTTCACTTTTGGATTCTCCCTTCCATTATTTCGATCTTGTCTCCATCTCAAAGTTGACTGTGGAAATCCAACCATCCCTCGTTGCTATGTTACTCACCGAGAAGCTAGGGCAAAACTCGCTTGATGGACGTCTGTTTGTTTTCGGCCGGCAACCACGGTGATCTGACACGTTCCTCGTGCCCCGATCCGCTCGCCGTGAAATCTGGATCAGGCCTCTTCGTCCTTCAGCCGCCACCAATGGAGACCGGCTGGGCTGTGTATGGACTTTTGCTGCAGCAAGGTGAGAAAACACACACATAGGCCACCGGGATTTGCTTCTGTTTGGATCTTGACACGATGTCATGGTTCTTCACGGTGGAAATCCATGCCCTCGGTGCAAGGTTCACCAGTGGCCGGCGACCATGGCAAAAATCCTATTCCTCAAGGTACAAGAGGTCGTTTTCCGACGAGAAGGTCGCAAGGATCCGTTGGATGGCCGGACTCTCCGTCGGCCGGCGACCTCTTGGACCTATCAAGTGATTACCCGCTCCGGCAGGATCCACTCGCCGTAAAATCCAGATCCGGAGCTCTCGTTGCCGACTGGTCGTCGGCGTGTACTTCCACCGGCACAGTCCTCGACAGAGACTGGATGGTGCAGACTGCAGAGTAAGTTTTGAGCAATATCTTTGATTACTGTTACGCGTTAGGGATCCGTTCTTGTAGGCGGTTTTTCAGATCAGGGTGTTTCTTTCCAAACTTCGTGGTTTGTGCGTTTCTGTTCGACGCGGAATTTGCATACCGCAGTCTAGGAGGGCTAGGTCACCCCACAAACACGTCGTAGATGCCTTTGCAAAGCGAGGGTAACATGTAGGCGGATCTGGTGGCGATGGCGAGTGCTGCCGGAGACGGGGAAGAGGGCGGCGGGGCTCGACATTGGCAGCTACGGTGGTTGTGTTGATGCGGGGGTGTGCGGCCCTCGGCTCGGTCTCGCCCGTGGCGGAGAGTAACAGCCGCTCGCGTTCTGTGTCTCGGTCCTCCTCCATGAGTAAAGTAGGGCGAGTGCGTGGAGGGCCAGCTCCATGTGGGTAGGTCGCTGAACTTTGAACAGTGAGTCACTGACCGAAGCTCACCAGCAGCAGGGCAGTGCTTCACTGCTTCTGCTCGCTGTCTGCTTTGTCACGGGATGGGAGATAGGAGTGTTGCCGTATGTTCCCTTCATTTGTTTTTTCAATTTCCTCTGCAAATGTAATGTTCCGAGCTGATAACTTCCTTGCTGCCTTTTCATTTTATGAGGGTGTTCCTTACATGGGGTCTAAATTTTAGAGGGTTTTTCTAACGAATATTGTGATTACAAAAAGTTTAATTACAAAACTAATTTCAGGACTCCGCTCGAATTCGCGAGACGAATCTAATGAGGGTAATTAAGGCGTGATTAGACGATGGTTACTGTAGCATCACTGTAGCAAAACATAGATTAATTAGGCTCATTAGATTCGTCTCGTGATTTAGAGGGGGGTCGTGACATAGGTTTTATCATTAAATTAATAAAAATATGTTTAAATAGTAAGATTCTCTTTGATGTGACGGGTGTTAAAGTTTAGGGGGTGCAACGAACACCCCCTATGTCCACAGAGGGCGACGGGGCTGGAGAACCACCGGTACTGTAGTTGGGTTGACGCGGGGGTGTGCGGCCCTCGGCTCATTCTCGCCTGTGGCGGTGAGTAACAGCCGCTCGCGTCCTCTGTCTAGGTCCTCGGTGGGTAGGACGAGTGCGTGGAGAGCCAGTTCCATGTGGGGTGCCACTCATGCCACCATGGTGAAATTTGAACAGTGAGGCACTGACCAAGGCTCACCAGCGTCAGTGCTTCTGATCGCTAGCTGATTTGTCTCGGGAGGGATAGGAGTGTGGCGTATCTTCCTTTTTTTTTTTTGTTCTCAGACATCCTCTACAAAAATATTGTACCGAGCTGATTATTTCCTGCTCTCTTTTCTTTTTATGGCCACTGATTGGTTCATAGGGAAATTGCAGATCATGCATCCTTCGAGCCATGTATGACGAAGCTCTGTGGCTGCGTGCAAAGATGAAGACGACAACGCCCAGAAACATGATTATTACTGGAAGCACCCACCCTAAGCACGCTACCAGTCCAGGTTTGCCTTCTATAGGACCATCCAATACATCGAGGGATCCGTTCAAAAAAATTAAAAAATACATTGAGGGAGAGGGAGAGAGAGTAACTTGAGAGGAAAATACATTGCCAATTTGCCATGCATACATGGACAAGTCACTCGTTAACAGAAAAACATTAATACCTCTAAACGAACACTCCTCTGAAAGCCAATAAATTTAATCACTTCTCTCTGTATAAAAGTATCCAAAATTTACCCATTTTGTCTTTTCTTATCTGGTATGTCTGCATATATATTCTTTTGACATCATGTTTCCTTTTGTTTTGATTTTTCAGGTCAACATAAGTTTTATTGCTGCCGAGAATCAAAGGAATGTAAATGATATCTGTTGATCTAAACTTTCTACTAAGCCTGTTTAAGCTCACTAAGGTTACAGAGGTAAATGTCTTACGCTGTAGATTTTTTCTATATCTATATCTATATCTATATCTATATCTATATCTATATCTATATCTATATCTATACTACTATAATTCACGAAGTTTGAATTCCGGTTTGCTATAAGTACCAGCAAGCGCTAATGTGAGCCGTTGATCCAGCCAATCTGACGGCCCAACGCTGCTGGATTCGCTGCTACAGTAAGTGCTACAGTATTCCCGCCAAAGTAACTATACCCCGCACGGTTGGACGCTT
This sequence comes from Eragrostis nindensis, assembly GCA_012490785.1. Lineage (NCBI taxonomy): Eukaryota > Viridiplantae > Streptophyta > Magnoliopsida > Poales > Poaceae > Eragrostis > Eragrostis nindensis. The sequence goes on from JAAXCT010002024.1 coordinate 77,044, forward strand.
CCAGAATTATCTAGGTGCAGTCAAACGAAGAAAACACAAAATAAATGAAAGAGCGCGTTCATGACAGCTTCATCACACAGTCTCCTTGCGTCGATCAGAGCCCTTCGTCCCCACGCAACAGCTGCTACCGGCTGCCGCATTTATACCGTCACACCGCCTTCGCCTTCTGCTCCCAGTTTTGAACTTCCTGCTATCTTCGCTGCCTCATCTCCTCGCACTGACACCGCCGTCTCCATTTTTACGCACGCATATGCCTCAAATCCTCCCGCCGACGATATGGCCTCCGTTCCCAATGCCTCGAACGGACACGGGAATCTTCACACAAACTGCTCTTCTCCATAAAAACGGCTGGTACCGACTCCAACCCCAGGCGGCGCCGTCGGTCAGCTCCATCCCGACGCCAGGACGTGCTTTGCTTTGTCCATCAAACAAGCTAATACAGGGGCACTTCTAAGTTAATGACGATAACAAAACCATGCAATTATTTGGCATTCTCTGCTGCTGGCTGTGGCTCACACGATTGTCCTCTTTCCACTGCACGTCACCTGTTTGTCTTTTTGTCAAAGTAACATACTCTTAGGCGACATCCAATGTTTAGCATATGTACCATCATTGATACTTCACACCTGCGCTATTTCAAGTTCATACCGAGCACGCTTTTAACTGAAGTATTAAAGTTTTATTAAGAATCCACTCATTTTTATGGGCAACTTATCTACAAGTGATGTTCAGTTTTTCTACACGTGCAAAGCACGTGCATATTACTAGTTTCTATTAAAGTTTATTTTGATGCATACAGTAACAAATTTAAAAGGTCGAATCGTAATAGAAATTAGTTAAATACAAAGGTAAATGATACTATCAAATCGTAATAGAAATTAGTTAAATACAAAGGTAAATGATACTATGATCAAGCAAAGTACTTTCCTAAGGACAAAGGGCGTTTTGCTGGTAAGTGGTGATGTCTAGGTAGACGCTAGGATTAGTAATGATGCCATTTTGTTTTTTAGCCATTCGAAGTAATTATTTACTATCTCTATCCATCTCTGAATCCAGGCTCGCCTCCGGGATGATGCAAAAACATCAACGTACCTCTTTATCCCCGGGTGCTTCAAACAAACTGCCTCCACTCATTGGTGGTGGCCTCGCGGAGCTCTGTTTTACCATCCCTCGAGTCTGGTCTCGGAATGGCGCTGATCCAATCATTGGTGAATGGCTTCAGTAAGGTAGATGGAAAGGGCCTTCTCGACCTGGAAATTCACAACAGGAAAGACTGGCGCCGATCAGCGAAAGAGAACCCTTCAGTACATCACGTTCAGCCCTCCCTCACAAAACTACAGGTATTTTAGCCCTTAATAACACAAATCTACAACTTTTATAGCTTAGTCTCACCTATCTTTCGCACAAGTGTCACATAGCTTGGTCCCACTTTTCAATCACACATGTGCCACAAAAGTTGTAGTTTCTTGTTACTAGGGGTCAAAATAGTTGTATTGTGAAATAGACTTTAAAGTTATAGTTTTGTGATACAAAAATGCAAATAGTTGTAATTTTCTGAATTTTACTCTATAAATAAACCATTTTACCATTTCTCCGTCCAAACCCGAGTCCAACCCCACCTCATCCCAGATCACCCGAAAGCATTTGAGTAAAGAAATATGATTTCTTAATTTCTTTATAGGTAAATAGCTAAGAAATGCCGATGTGATGCCAGTTTCATCGGCCCATCATGCGGCCCAAGTGCCGAGCTTCAAACAAATGCCCTGGCTAGGTCGACTCGCTACTCGCATCGCTAGTCTTCCCCATCTCATCCGCCGCCACCGCCGCCGCCGCCGCCTGGCCGAGGTCGCATCCAGCAAAGCAGCGTAGATGTCTTATCTCTACGAGGGTAGTGATGTTTTGGACGCCCAGAATAGGCTACGGGAGAGGCGATTGGCTGAGTCCGGCACACGCTCTCCTTCACCTCCCATCGCCACGGCCCTCGTCGATGTGGAGTGCGAGCTTATCCCTACGCCGGTAAGCAAATATTTGTGGTTCGGGTCGTAGTGGTGGAGCATCCGCTCGACACGGCATAGGTTCCTATGTTGAACGCATGTGGCATGTGATTTTTCTTGTGACATGTTTGGCTACTGATTAGCTTTCTGTAGGTGCCCTCAAAAAAAAAAAAAGCTCTCTGTAGCCTGTTTCTTAGCTATTTTCATTTGCGTTTTGATTATGAACAAGGTCAGGCTATGGCATGAACATATTTTAGTTTTCCCAGGGGAGGAGCCAGGATCTGCTAATAGGGGGTGCTAGGTTTAGTGCTAAGCAGGTGCTAAACTAATCAAAATCCTACTCATAAGCTATCTTTAATACTGACTGACAGCAAACTAGGTAGTTTTTCCTGTGGACAGGGGGTGCTGCAGCACCCCAGCACCCCCTGTAGAGATTAGCTTTCTGTAGGCTGTTTCTCAGCTATTTTCGTTTTGCGTTTTGATTATGAACAAGGTTAGGCTATGGCATCAACACATTTTAGTTTTCCCTAGGTTAGGCTAGAATTAGGTGACCTTGTTCATTTTTTGCGTTTTGATTATGTGTCTCGTTGAGTTTGTTTTTGTTGTGTTACAATCGTACTTATTTGCAGGTGGTCTGGCCTGAGAAGTTTAATCCTGGTGTTGGTAGAATTCAACATCTAAACAGACATCTCTTGGTCGCTTACAATCGCCTTGCAGAGCTGATCAACATGCGTCGGAAATCTGAAGCAGTTGTTAAAGAAAACAAGGGACGTAATTTGGGACAAAATGTTTGGTCTGGTTTGCATGAAAAGCTTACAGGTATGATATTTGTATGACCGTGGTTGCATTGCAGTATGAAAATTTGAAATAGTTAATTGTATTATGGATTTTGTTGCAGACTCTAAGCACCAAGTCAAGGTGTTTCTTCCGAGGGTCAGATGTCTTATTGGTGAATTAGATGCTGTGGGTGGCAAAGGTTGTTACCTCATTCCAAAACAGTTCGCCGAGGATATTGGTAAATCAAAGGATTATCTTCTTTGTCCTACTGGGGAACTTTCGAGCCTTCTTTCAGACGAGCGTTATTATTGCGAAGATGTATGTTTTAGCTATTAATTTTTTTTCATTTTGTTCAAAATACTAGGATCTATAATTCCTGCTTGTGCTTTTTGCAGATTGCTCAAGATGATGAGTCAGCACGAAGCACTTCTGTTCTTGCTTATCATATGAACCGATTTGAATATTATTCTGCAGCTGGCAATACAAAGTTGAAGCAACGTAATTACACAATTAGATGTTTGTTTTTTTGCTGTGTGCACCTTCTTTGTTTGCTAATTAGTTTGTTCGGTGCAGTCTACAAAAACCTTGTGTTGGATCTTTTGAGAAGAATATCAAGATTCTCAAACCATCTAGACTGTTTGATGAAGTACACAAGCTTCATAAAGAAAGAAAAGAGTTTTTGGAAAGAAAAGAGAAGGAACACCTTGAGTTGTGCAAAAGGAAAGAGAAGGAAAGCCTTGAGTTATGTGAGAAGGTGATGGACCTACAACAGCAAACAGAGACTTGTTTCCCCTCTGGATTTTTGGACTATCATTTCGAGGTAATTTTTTCATCCTCTTTCTTTGTGGAATCTAGTTTTTGTTTTGCTTCGATTCAGATTCTTGGCGATGCAATGTAGTCAGAATGAATGTCACAAGCAGTCCATGTTTGCTAACTGTTACATTTTACGTTTTATAGTTCTTTTCAGGTAAAGGTAAAATGAAAGGGTATGATTCTCCGCAGGCTAAATTCATCCTCAAGAGACATGAAGAGTTGATCTCAAAAGAAGAGGAAAATCTGCAATATGAGAAGGTAAGCTGAATAATGGATTTTCCTATGCTATTAGATCTTTTTATCGGTCCTCATGTAATATTTCGAGTTAGTTGCTGCTTAAGCACATAGCTTAGTTGACTTTTCTTTCCTTCTGCATTTGGATAACTTTATTGTGGCTAATTCAGTTGTCTTACTCAGATTAGATTCTGTGATTTATTGTTTCTAATTTTCTTTGTATCTTAACTAAAATAAAAGTACCAAGAGCCTGCCCGCCTTTTCTTCTTGCTCTTGTACAATATTCCTTTCGACTGTCTATGCTTTTAAGCAAGATTCTTTGCACCTATCTGAATGAATCCTCTTATCTGTTTGCAGCCTGCTGAAATGGAACCTGATGATAGTTCCGATGAAAGTGATAAAGATCATCCACAAAAGAAGTTAAAGGTATGAAAATCATGTATAACAATGATTGTACTTGCTGCTGCTGAACATTAAAATAAAAGGCACTATTTCTTTGTTTTGTGCAATAACAACATCACTTGAATCTGGTTAGATTGTGTCACTTATTGCTTCTAACTAGTAAAAGGCCCGTGCGTTGCTACAGGCGCTAATGACTTTTCATGGTAAAAATACAACCTACCTCAAACAGAAATACTTGCCATTATCAGATAGACATGTTGGATTCACATGTGACCTTATCACTATCAAAAGCAGAAGAGGCTAAAGGCACTCTATTTATATTGTCGGACAATGTGCATACTGCATGTCCATCTGGTCGATGCTAAATGTAACCTTAGGTTGTCAGAGGGCTTCCCGAAATGGGTTGCTTGTTTACAAAGGCATGAATAATAGTTAATGTGTTTACCAATAACAGGCCTAAAACATTCATGCTCCTGCAGCTCCTCCATGTTCTTCTATCATTCTATGGTATTCAACACTTTGTTCTTTCTTGATCCTCAATGCTCACAAGGCAAGGTCTTCCTAACGAATTCAGATATTGATCTCAAGAATTAAGTGGGATTTGTGTTGCGCCGATGAATAGTTTGTTGGACTTGTTCGATATATGCCTCTCTTCTTTCTAATAGCCAGCTTCACATATTCAGAGTGATGGTACTACTCTGGTCATGGTCAATATGAGCTGCTTCAAAATTCAAAGCTTGATTACTGAAAACATTCCATCAGGAACATGAATAACGAATTTTGGCTAAGTTTTCATGATATTTCTACTTAAAAGCACATCATCTGGTGGTGGTATACCAATCAATGAAAGAGGATTCAAAGCCTGTAAAAATGATGAAACAAATGTGTTTCGGGTTCAATATCTCTTTAGAGTTCTGCAGATCATGGAAAATTTCTTTTTGCTCTTGTACAATATTCCTTTCGACTGTCTATGCTTTTAAGCAAGATTCTATGTATCTATCTGAATCATCCTCTTATCTGTTTGCAGCCTGCTGAAGTAGGACTTGATAGTTCCGATGAAAGTGATAAAGATCGCCCACAAAAGAAGGTGAAGGTATGAAAATCATGCATGCCAATGATTGTACTGCCGAACTTTAAAATAAAGGGCACTATTTTTTTTTGTATTCTGTATTAATAGCATCACTTGCATCTGGATAACCTATCAGTTGTCTTAGGGCATATTGGATTCTACTTATTGCTTCTAATTTTCTTTGTATCTTTCCTATAAGAAAGTCTGCCCGCCTTTTCTTTTTGCTCTTGTTCAATATTCCCTTTGACTGTCTATGCTTTTAAACAAGATTCGTTGCATCTATCTGAATCCTCTTATCTGTTTGCAGCATGCTGAAATTATATCTGATGATAGTTCCGATGAAAGTGATAAAGATTGTACACAAAAGAAGCTGGAGGTATGATCATGCATAATAATGATTGTACTTGCTGCTGCTAAACTTAAAAATAAAGGGCACTGATTCTTTATATTCTGCAATTACTGTACAACAGGAAGTATTTTATGATCTAAAACCTCGTTATTTAATTTGACTCGTAATTTATAGATGATCATTGATTGCCGCCTTATTTGTTGAAACAGCTTGAAACTCCTGTGAGTGGTGGTGATGGTGGCCACGGACGTGGTAGGGGTGGCCCTGGTGGTGATGGTGGCCACGGACGTGGAAGGGGTGGCCCTGGCGCTCATGGTGGCCACGGACGTAGAAGGGGTGGCCCTGGCGCTCATGGTGGCCACGGACGTAGAAGGGGTGGCCCTGGTGCTGATGGTGGCCACGGACATGGAAGGGCTGACAATTCTCAGAGGCAGACCACCGCCACATCTTTTACAGGTTTATTGGAACTCGAAATTACCGGGATCTAATTTCTGTCATCAGCATATAATTTTGCTTGTTCTCGTTTTGTCTTTTGCAGGAAATGTTTGGTGTGGAAAAAGAACAACATTCTTTGGTGACTCAGCTTTTACAGGTACATTGTTCACTGGAACTGCAAATTACCTGGATGTATTATTTTGCTTGCATTGTTTCTTTTTTGAACCGAGGCAGAAAGTTTTAGGACTTAGCTTGCGTTCTTTTTGACTTTGGCAGGAAACGCTTGGTCAGGAAAGAAGAAAACATTTGATGATGATGAGTGAATGCCGTCCTTATTTCTGTGCTGTACGGGAGACATTTTTCTGTTATTTATCTAAGGTAGATACATGTGACCGGAACTGAATCAATGTGGCCGATTGTGGCAGATGTTCTGTCCCATCATCGAATTTCATGGATATATTTTCATCTATGGATCTTGCGACAGTGGTATCCTGCCCTGCAACACCATTCCCGAACTTGAAGAAACTTCGGAATAGGAATGAATTGCCGTTCATGCCCAACAAATTTGTTCCTGTTATGTAGTAATAGTGTATATTTGTTGTCAAATTTCTGGCCTTGTGCCTATAGCAGGATTAGGAGCCTAGGATCATACTGCTAACAGTAACAGGGATGGCATATGTTTGTTCTGCGTAATGTCTAAGGTAGCATCTTGTGTATCAGCCTTGAGGCATTTTATGTTAGTAAATTCTTTTTTCTCTTTTGTCAAATCTGAAAACGTGAGATTGGAATGGCATGCATTTTATGTTTGTTCCTGCAGATGAAATATACCCCCATTAGCCCCAAAACACGAGCTTGTAGAAAAAATTATTAAAATCACGTATGTCTCTACTGTATATAAATCATATAACTAGATTTGTATTGTATTTGAAAGTGTGCGCTCTATATTAGTTTTGTAGATATATATGATATGAGAAAGCAGCAACTTTGAAGATATGACAGATGGATGCTTGTTTTCAACTTGTTTGCAGTTCAGCATACTATTTGAGCAGGGCAGCAGAAAAAATTTCGTTTTTAAGTAATCAAATCAGATATTCGAAGTTAAAAAAAATTCTCATAACTCGAATCATACAAGTTTCTTTCTTTTTGTGACCAACTTGTTCATCTACGACCGGCGCCTCTTCCACGCCGTCCGCCCGTCCCCGCGCCTCTTCCACGACACGATTCCCTTCCGCAGCCTACCCAGGCCTCTCGATCCTTCCCGACGCTCTCACCTATTTCCTTCCCCAACGACGGCGGAGCATATCGGCGGCTCCCTATCTGCCGGCGAAATCCCCGTCTGCTCCGAAATTTTGCTGCTTTCCGCCGGCGCCTAGCTCCTCGCTCCCATCGCCGGCGCGCCTCCCTGCGAAGCGACCTCAGCTCCCGCGCACACCACAGCAGCGATAAGGTATCAGTCTTCGCCTAGCCCTGATCTGCTGCGCTCCTTTTTCACCCGGTCACCATGACTCCCCACTCCAGGCGACGGCATCCCCGGGAAGCGAAGTCTGAAGTTGCTCCGGAACTCAGTTGGGAAGATTTGGTTCGCCTCTAGCTTTTGAAACATTGTTAAAGCAAAGACTACACATTGGATGATGACAGATGCTAGGTTGATTCTTTTGCACATAGGATGATGAGAGCTATGGAATATGAAGTCCTTTCCAGTTATTACAGCCAGTAGAAAACCTGTATGTGCTCCACCTTGGCATCACATTAAACAGTTGGTGGGCATAAAATCAAATCATGAAGCAGAGCACACATTCCTACAGTTGGGCAACTTAATCATCACAGCCTGCAAATGTTTGATGCTCTTTATTGGGTCAGACAGGATGGGGAGAAGGCAAGCTTGCTTGGTGGTAGAATCAGGAGGTGTCCATTCTGGTGGTAGCATCAGGAGGTGTGCATTCATCCCAGCGTTCTTGAGAACTGTTTGATGCTCATGTAGCAGCTGCTTGCCTGCTTGATGAGGTCGTCACGCGAACTGCTTCATAGTCTGACAGTTACATCTGATTAGAGGGGAAGGTAGAAGGGCACAGCGGCAGGAAAGACGATGGTCTGCTTGAACCACTGGTACAGCTCCACAATCACCGGCTCGAAGCATGCGCAGCCCTCGACGCCAAGCTCGGCATTCGGCAAGGTCCTCGGGGTGGAACTTGGCTAGGCGAGGCCGCATCAGCACAGAGGAGGGCAGGGGGCTCGGCAACCATGGAGGTAGGCTGCCAATCGGGAGATCGCCGGTAGTTGCGGCAGCAAGCACCATGGCCGGATTCGTTGCCGAGAAGGTGCCGCCAAGGAGTGCAGGTGAGAACAGCAGTAGGTCGGTTGCAGCAGGCTGTGTCTGGCAGCGAGGGTGACGCGTACCGAGAGGGAGCGAGACGAGCGTCGAAGCTTCTGGTGGCTGGTAAAATCAACGGTGACGGATTAACAATTGGCAAATCAACGGTGCAAATGATCCAGCCAATCACGTGCGAGAGAACCGCACGGGTTTTAGAAAGTAAGAGATTGCAGGTCCAAGCTGGCAAGCAATCAAGATGTGGCTTTTTATGTAAATGCTTTCAGTTTTATCACTTGAAACACGGACCAAGGAGTCTGACATGCGTACGAGTCAACATTGCCTCCAAACTATATATGTGAGTGCTTAAGATGGTGCAGGATGGATGATCGTCGTCATCTGATTTGTGAAACTACGTTCAGGTATCAGGAGTTTATGTTATGCCCATGCCCCAACTTATTTTGAGCCATAACTTTTGCATATTGATTTGTTAAAAAAAGGTCAAATGTCCTCATGTGAGATATACCGATTTAGCTCTACCTCATGTTTTGAGCCTCTGTAATTTGCAGGCTATGGCAGCAAGCAAGAACGGCACAGGAAGAAAACTGATCCGCTCCCAAAGAGTCAAGGTGCTGCTGGTATAAGCTCATAAGAAACACAGTATAGTCATTTAACATCATGCCTTTGTTTCCCGGACTCTGATGAAAGTTGTGATTGGGTTCTGTTATGTGTTGATAAATGAAGGAAGCTTTTCTTGCAAGTGGGGTCTTCTTTCTGTACCTATTCAAGATCCAACAGCCATGCTTCATCGCACTCTCCTCCTGGGAGCTGATTCAAGGTCAAGTGCCGCTCCTCCTGGGGCTGGGAGCCGCTCTGTGCATTGCTTCATTCATAGACATGGTCAGGTGAGTAGGCAGCTTGTGAATAGTACTGGCCATTGCTTCACACAGCTGCCTCAGTTTAAAAGCGAATTACTTTTGTGTAGCGTGGTTAAAAAATTGTGATAATATCTAAATAGTCGTGGAGTATGTATGGATTTTTTTTAATCATATATTCGCTTGCGTTCACAATTTACCACATTTTCAGTCTATATAGTTCCCCTTCATTGCTCCAATCATAAACATGCTTATCAATATGTGACTATAATATGGATGAGTTCTCTGATCTCGACTTCAGGAAGGCTAATGTGATTGCTGATACATCACCATGTAGTGCTCATTGTGAGCGCAAGCAATTGGCAACAGCTTCCTAGGCTTGATGTTAGTAAACTGTTGAGTTCCTAATTGTGTATTTCTTACGTGTGCGTTAGCTGTTCTCATTTGGCTCATGGTTTGATTTTGCCTCTGTTTTCAGAGAGAATTACTGGTGACCGAATTGATATTCTACACAACAGAATAATTGTGTCCCCTGCTGACATATTAGCACCTAGCATACATGATAAATGAAGAAAGCTTCCTTGCAAGTGGGGTCTTCTTTCTGTACCCATTCAAGATCCAACAACCGTGCTTCATCGCACTCTCCTCCTGGGAGCTGATTCAAGGTCAAGTGCTCCTCCTCCTGGGGGCTGGGAGCTGCTCTGTGCATTGCTTCATTCATAAACATGGTCGCGTGAGTAGGCAGCTTGTGAATAGAATATGATTGCCATCCAGAGTCTTGTAGCATTTATAAATGAATCGATCCATATTATTGGGATACCCTAAAAAGCGCAATGCCTGAAAAAGTCACTTCTTGATTTTTGTAGTATATTGGTAACTGATTACATTGTATGTCCATTCTTTTATACACAATCTGCGACTACAAATTTACACTGTATATAAGTCGTCTGCATGGTTAGGACGGTGTTATGAGCATGGGCCATAGGGCCCAGCCCAGTCCAGGCGCAGCAGCCAGGCGCGCTAGGGCTGCTGCTGCCCTGGCTGCGCCGCCAGGAGGGCGGCAAGGTGGGGCTGCGGCTCCACCTTCCATAAGTGGCTAGATGGAAAGTCGTAATCGTTTAGGATTGTTCAGATTAAGTTAGGAAGAGGATTGTTTAAGTTAGGAAGGAGTCCTTTGAGATTAGGAAAGAGAGGATCATATCGGATTAGGAGTTGGAGTTGAGTTTGCTTAGGAGTCAAGTTAGAGTTGCTTGGGAGTCAAGTTGTCCACCCTCATATATATGAGGGGCATTGTAATCTGAACAATCAAGTAAAGAAAGGGTTTGAGTCCCATAACTCTCTCTCTCGCTACAGTACGCGCTACAGTACCCACGCTACAGTACCAGCGATCATAACACCTGGTACTCAGAGACTAGGTTTCGATCTTCACCACCACCTCCGCTCCAATGGCCTCCAACATAGCCGCCAACATAGCCGCAGCGTTTGATGCGTTCGCTCCCGTGCTCGAAGCATTCCTTCAGAAGATGGCAGCCAAGGAGGAGGAATCTGCTACCCAGGCGGCAGATCCCGTCGCCATGGCTAATCCATATGTCACAGAGGACTCCCCCATCACCATTGAGGACAACAAGGGCGCCATGGTGGCGCTAGACATCAACCTCGCCTCCAACAACAGCAGCATGAACAGTACCCGCGCTACTGTTCACATGGCTGATATTGTCGCCACGGCTGATCTGGACGCCAAGGAGGAGACCGCCTTGGTCATCTCTAACCGCATGGCCGCTCCGATCACCCTGAAGATCGCCCCTGCCTTCACCGACGTCGAGATCAACCTCGACAACGACGTCGACATCCACACCGAGGTGCTCGACGATCTAATCGACTTCGAGGGCGAGGGGTCCCTCATGGTGATGACGGGCGACGGTGGGCGCCCCATGCGCCTCCACGGCTACCTCTACAACGAACAGCTCTCCATCCTGGTGGACACCGGCGCTTCGCACAACTTCATCGACCTCCCGCTCGCCAACATGCTGCACCTTCCACTTCGGCGCGTCAACCTGGGCGTCGCCTTGGCGTCGGGCGACCGCATCGTCAGCAGGGGCCTATGCCATGGCCTCCCTCTTGTGCTTCGCGAGGACACGCACACCGTCGATGTCTTCACCACCGACCTACCCGATGGAGTTGATGTTGTCCTTGGGACGCCATGGTTGGCGACCCTTGGGGCAATTGTTTGGGACTTCGCGGCGCTCTCCATGAGCATCTACTTCGAGGGGCGCCATCGCTTGCTGGTCGGTATTGGATCTCCACTTCATCAACCGTACCCAACTCTCACCATGCAGGAACTTGTGGAGGACATCGAACCTTGGCTGGAGCCGCCCCAACCTGCGCCTATGGCTGGGGTGGCGCCCGCCACTGCTGCTCCACAGCCTCTCTTGGCTGTTATGGGAGGCCCTCGTCATGTGCACTCTATCTTCGACATCATCGACTCGACGAGCGCCATCTACATCGACTTACGTCGCGACATGAGCCGAGACAGGGAGCTTGGTGGGCTCTTTGCTCGTGTCGCGGCGGGAGACGCACCACGCGCTTGGACGTTGCGCGAGGGGCTGATCTTCTTCGACGATCGCCTCTACCTTCCCGCCTCTTCGCCGCTGCTCATCCGCTTCATCAACACCGTCATGCATTACGGCGAGGAGAGCTACTTGCGGCAACTAGCCGTGGGGTTCCACATGCCAGACATGGTGCTCTCCCCGCGTTGCTTCCCTGCCTCGGTGCTGCTACTTCAGGAGCTTCCACACTCTTCAGTCGATAATGTGGACGTCAGGTTCGTGGATCTGTCCGGTTGCGAGTTTATGCTTGTTAATGGAGTTTCTTTTGGCGTTCCACCGGGCATGGCAGATCCTACAATTGCTGCTTCCGACTACCACATCCTCTTCGGTCACGCTCTGGCTTTGACGGCGCGCCATCCTCGTCCCATGAGCACCTTCTCGGTGTTTGTGGACGCGCATCTTCTACCGACCAAGGAGATGCTTCACCACCAGTTTCCCATGCCACCACTACCGGGTTCGGAGTTCGCTGTTGGGGATCGGCACCAGCGTTAAATGGCGAGAGATATTAATGGCGAGAGCCTGTTGGGGACCGCGCCCTCGTCATTATCGTTGAACCTTTGCCGGATGACTTTTACTCGCATGCAGGTTCTTCGGAAGCGGGAAGGCGATGAGAAATTCCCAACGGCGAGGGACCATCAATTCCCTCGCCGTTTACCAAACCATGGAGCTGGAACAAGAAAGTCGAGGGCAATGAATGTCGAGGGCTCCACGTGTCGTTTGAAGACGTCATCAAGTTAGGGTTTAGTTTCAAAGACACGGCTTCGGAATGACATTACCATTTGTACCCTTATGACATTTATGTACAGCATATTCGAGGTATATAGTTGGTAGGCCAAGGGCATTATGGTCTAGATAAAATGACCCTTGGCCTTCCCTATAAATACCCGCCTACGGGCTCATTGTAACGGGACGGAACGGAGAGAGAAAAACACTTGTAATGAAATGCCGTCCGGTTGTCTCTTGAACTCTCTCTCGTTGGCATCCGCCTTTTCTGTGGAGCAGTGTTAGGGAATTCCCTCCGATAATGAGAAATTCCCAACATTCGCCGTCGACATGGGAGCGCCACGTTTTCCACAAGCTGCCCAAGACACTACCACCGCAATTTTCAAGTCCCTCCCTTTCAACAAAGGAGAAGCTGAAAAGTTGAAACTGGTCAAAGCAGGCAAGAGGAAAGCCGAGCAACCACCCCTCTGTGATCCAGTCGAAAGTGACCCCGAAGACGAAGAAATTGAGAAGCAAAAGCGAGAGCTCCTAGCTCTTCAGAAGCTCAACAAAAGCCTCAAGCAAACGAAAGAAAAGATCATGTCCAGTGAGAAAGCAAAGGAAAGAGAAAGGATCAGGCAACAGATAGAACAGGCGAGGGCTAGCATTGCCGAGCTAGAAAGAGAACTGGACGAAATGGCGAGTGCCACCGGCCAAAACAGCGAAACCGGAAGAGAGCAGCAATTAAGGTCCCCGGACTTTGAAGCGGACACTAATGGCGAGGGGCAACACAGAGCCATAAACCCTTACCGCCAGACAATGCCATTCATCAGTAAAGTCGACAAGAATTCTCCTTTGTCCGAAGGCCTTCAGTTAACTCCCTGGCCAGCAACGTACAAGCCCATTTCAGTGTCGAAGTATAACGGATCTACGGATCCAAGACAATTCCTCATGTCTTTCGAAGCCGCAGTTGCATCAGCCGGTGGAGACGACTCTGTATTGGCGAAGACCTTTGTCACCGCCATTGAACATCAGGCACTCGAATGGTACTCCAGATTGAGGCCCGGATCAATATATTCATGGGAAAATTTGAGGGACAAATTGACCACCAACTTCCAGGGTTTCCACAGAACCTCCATTTCAGCGAATGAACTCAGAGCATGCACTCAGCAAGAGAAAGAGCCGTTGCAAGATTATTTCCAGAGATTTGTCAAGCTAAAAGCTCGAGCTGACGACATTCCTGATCAGATCGTCATTGATGCAGCAATTGGCGGCTTAAGGGCGGGCCCATGTGCTACCCATTTCTCAATGAATCGCCCCTCATCTCTAGAGGAGCTCTTTTCAACGGCAGATCAGTTTTGCAGGGCCGACAATGATCACAGAAGAAGACTGGAGCAGCAAAGCGCCCAGCGACAGGCAAAAAGAAATCAAACAAACCCGGGGCAGCAAGAGTGGAACTCATCCAGAAGGCAGAACAATAGCCAGTATCACAAGAACAATCTCGTCAATCACATTGACACGCAAGAAGAAAAAGGCGACAGCTCTGAACCTCAAGACAATTATCACCAGAGAGGAGGAAGGAATAGTCGGTCCAGAGGAAGAGGCCGCGGCAATTCGCACAATTCGCGAAACGAGAAAAAACCATACTGTATATTCCATGGGTTAGACAAGGGTCACAGTTCTAAAGATTGTCCAGAAACCAAGGATGCGATGGAAAGAATGAAAGCCAAAGAGCAGCGAAGTGACACCCAAAGAACAATCAATCATACCTCCACCGCCAATACCTGGCACACCTCGCCTTACGGCGCATCGTACCCTTTCCAGTATTTCCCGAACTCCTACTCGCCAAATCACCATTTCCCAAACCATTATCATTCACCTTCGCCCCCACCGCCCCCGCATATTCAGCACATGGCGTCTCCTCAGACAAACTCATATACCCCGCAAATGCAACAACCCAGAATAACTGCCTCCGAAGAACCACCACTGCCACCACCACCACCTTATCCAAAAACAACAAACCAAAATAACTCCACCCCCCAAAGTCTACCATCATACGGAGTGATACTGCCAATTACCGGCGGATCATCTTCCGAGTTTGAAAACAAGAAACAAAGGCGGCAATATTTTCGAGCGGTAAACGCTGTCTGCAATGGCCCCGTCATTAAATCGCGGTGGTCCCACATTCCTATCACATTTATCGAAGCCGATCTAAACCTCCGATGTTATCCCCACACAGACGCCATGGTTATTCAAGCCAATACCTATGGATGGTCAGTAACAAAAATCCTAGTTGACAACGGAAGTTCAGCCGATATCCTTTTCAAGAGAACTTTCGATCAACTGAACTTAGACCCGTCTCTGCTTCAGCCGTCAGAATACCCCTTGTATGGTTTTGGCGGAAGAGAAGTTCGTGCAATCGGAAAAATAAGCCTTCCGGTATCTTTCGGCACCTTGGAAAATGCAAGAACAGACCACATCACCTTTGATGTGGTGGATATGCCATACCCTCACAATGCAATCTTTGGTCGTGGCGTCCTCAATACCTTCGAGGCGGTACTGCACAGCGCCTATTTGTGTATGAAAATGCCGGCACACAAGGAAGTGATCACAGTTTTCGGCGACCAGCAGGAAGCCAGAAATATCGAGAGGGCAGCTGCTCCCGGACAAAAGAATGTGCATTACCTCTATGCACATCCCAACGTTCACGTCCTCTACCCGGCATCAAAGAAACCTGGCAAAGAAGTTATACAACAGGAAAAAGAAATGGACAAAGAAGTCCAGGCAATCCAACCCAACGAAGAAACAAAAAGAGTTCTGTTGGACAAGCACGTCCTGGGGCAGGAAGTAATAATAGCCAGTGGAATGGCGAAGGACATCGAGAAATCCTTCATTCAGTTTCTCCGCAAAAACAAAGATGTTTTCGCTTGGTCGGCGAGCGATCTCAAGGGCGTGAGCAGGGATCTAATAGAACACAGATTGAGAATTGACAAGTTAGTAAGGCCGAAAAAACAAAAGCTCCGCAAAATGTCGGACGACAGAGTTGAAGCAGTAAAAGCCGAAGTGCAAAGATTGCTCGGCGCAAATGTCATTCGAGAGGTCAAGTATCCAACCTGGCTCGCCAATACCGTTCCAGTCAAGAAAAAGAACGGGAAATGGCGTATGTGCATTGATTTCACTGATCTCAACAAAGCATGCCCTAAGGACGATTTCCCTCTGCCCAGAATTGACAAGATTGTCGATGCAGCTGCTTGCTCTGAGCTCCTATCTCTGTTAGATTGTTTTTCTGGCTACCATCAAATATTCATGTTCAGAGAGGATGAAGAAAAAACAAGTTTCATCACACCATTCGGCACATACTGTTTTATTCAAATGCCGGAGGGCTTGAAAAATGCCGGACCTACTTTCTGCAGAATGACAGCTGCTGCCTTCGAGGACCAGTTGGGAAAAAAATTATCAGCCTATGTCGACGACATAGTAGTAAAGAGCACCAAAAAAGAGGATCACATCTCTGACCTCGCTGAAACCTTCTCCAATCTAAGAAAGGCGAATCTGAAGCTCAACCCTGAGAAATGCGTCTTCGGCATTCAAAAAGGCAAAGTGCTAGGCTGTCTGGTCTCAGTCAAGGGCATCGAAGCCAACCCGGACAAGATAAATGCAATCATTAATATGCGAGAGCCAAGATGCTTGAAAGATGTGCAGAAGCTCACTGGCAGAATTGCAGCACTCAACAGGTTCATTTCAAGGTCTGCTGAAAGAAGCCTCCCTTTCTTCAAAGTTCTCAGAAGCGCCGCCAATTTCCAATGGGGCACCGAGCAAAGTAAAGCCTTCGAAGAGCTTAAAAATTACCTCAAGGAGATGACAGCTTTTGCAAGCCCGAAGCAAAACGAGACTCTCCTCATGTATGTATCAGCATCGCACTCGGCTGTATGTGCCGCCCTCGTGCAAGAACAACAGATGGAAAAAAAGGGGAAGCCCGTCAAAATCCAAGTACCGGTATACTATGTGTCTGAAGCATTGTCCGGCTCCAAAAGATTTTATTCAGAGTTGGAAAAGATAGCATACGCCGTTTTGATGGCATCAAGAAAGCTAAGGCATTATTTCGAGGCCCACACCATCAGGGTCCTGACAAACCAACCACTCAATGACATGTTCAGAAATCGGGAAGCATCGGGCAGAATCACCAAATGGGCTTCGGAATTATCAGAGCACGTCGTCGATTTCGAGGGCAGAAGCGCCGCAAATTCTCAAGTCCTTGCGGACTTCATCGCAGATTGGACAGAGCCCTCGACTTATACCGAAGGGCCTGTCTTTGAAACACCATGGGAAATACACTGTGACGGGGCATGGTGTCACTTAGGCGCAGGAGCCGCCGCCATTATAACCTCCCCCTCCGGCATTAAGCTCAAGTACGCTGTAAGGCTGCAATTCAACCCCGAAACAGACAGGTGCACAAACAACGTCGTTGAATATGAGGGTTTACTTCTCGCCTTAAGAAAGCTCAGAGCTCTTGGTGTCAAGACCTGCATCATCAAAACCGACTCTCAAGTAATTGCTGGGCACATCGACAAAACTTACAAAGCCAGGGACGAGCTGCTGGCAAAATATCTGGACCAGGCCAGAAACCAGGGAAAATACTTCAAAGGATTTACCTGCCAGTATGTCGACAGAAACCTAAACGGCGAGGCCGATCAGTTGGCAAAGGCAGCAGCCAGAAAAGAGAATTTACCACCAGACGTGTTTTTTGAGACCTTGAGCAGTCCCTCGATTAAAACACCCGAGAAAGAGCCCAAGCTCATACACGCAATATCGAGCCAAGATTGGCGAGCACCCATCTGCGCATACCTCAGAGACCTCTATGAGCCAGAAACTGAAGTGGAAGCAAAGAGAATGAGGGCCAGGGCAAGG
This sequence comes from Eragrostis nindensis, assembly GCA_012490785.1. Lineage (NCBI taxonomy): Eukaryota > Viridiplantae > Streptophyta > Magnoliopsida > Poales > Poaceae > Eragrostis > Eragrostis nindensis. The sequence continues at coordinate 94,516 of JAAXCT010002024.1, forward strand.
AACTATCTTTTCATCAATGGGGAACTGTACAAGTCCGGCACCTGTACACCACTACTGAAATGCATAAGTAGAGATGAAGGAAGTAAACTTCTTCGTGAAATTCACGAGGGAATCTGCGGCGCACATATCGGCGGTAGGAGCTTGGTCGAAAAAGCTTTCCGCCAAGGTTTTTATTGGCCCTCGGCATTACAAGATGCCATGCACTTAGTAAAGACTTGTGATGCTTGCCAGAAATTCTCAAACAAGATCAGCAACCCAGCGCAAGTGGTGCAGTTAATTCAGCCAGTCTGGCCACTCCAGAGATGGGGGATCGATATTGTCAGGCCACTACCAACAGCAAGCGGGAATTACACTCATACTGTAGTGGCCCTCGACTATTTCACCAAATGGATTGAAGCCAAACCATTAATCAACATCACAGGGGCAGCAATCCAGAAATTCTTCTGGCAGAACATCGTCTGCAGATTCGGAGTGCCCGCTGAAATAACGGTGGACAATGGAAAGCAGTTTGACAATCAAGAGTTCAGAGAATTCTGCCACTCCATTGGCACCAGACTCAATTTTGCCTCGGTCTACCACCCTCAGTCCAATGGTGCAGTCGAAAAACGCAAACAAGCAAATTTTCGAGGCCATCAAGAAATGCCTAGAGGGACAGAAGAAAGGGAAATGGATGGAAGAGCTCCCCAAAGTAGTATGGTCGCATAACACAACTGCCTCCAGAACAACCAAGTTCACTCCTTTCAGGCTCTTGTATGGGGCGGAGGCAATGTCGCCAGAGGAAATAAAAAGATGGAGCTTAAGATGCGCCCATGCTCGGAATTTCGAGTTCGACGCTATATCCAAGGACATGTCAGAAATAGACAAAGATCAAGCTGTCCTCAACCTCGAAAAATATCAGGATGAAACTAGAAAATGGCGAGACGTCAAAGTAGTCCCAAGGTCATTCAAAGAAGGAGACTTGGTCTTACTGCGAAGCCCAAGGACAGAAAATTCTGGCAAATTAAACTCGAAGTGGCAAGGCCCTTTCATCATCACGGCAAGTAACCGCCCAGGCTCTTACCGCTTAGCGGACAGCAAAGGAAATGAACTCCCTCACGCATGGAACGTGGGAAACCTCAAGAAGTACTTCGCCTAAAATTGTATCGATTAATGGCGACGCGCAGTTATAAGCGAAGCCGTTAGTCAGCCTTTCGTAGTTTCTCTCTGTTTCTTCTTACTTCTTTCCAAGGCCCATACTCTTTTCCTCACAGGGGAACCCCTTGCGGGGGTGAGGTTTTTAACGAGGTGGGACCTTCTTGTAACCCAAGCAGCGCAATATAATGCTATTCCCCCAACTGAAGAAGTTTTCTCACTTTACTTATCGATGCAACCTTCCGAGAAACGTTACCACATCGATGAGGGATTCAAACCCTCGGCAAAGCCACTCGAAACCGGCAAATACCCCGCTTTCTCATAGGCTTCTTTCTCCCTTCGAAACTTGGAGAAAAACAGCCTAAGGGCTAGGGCTCGAATTTCCTTCAAAATGAGGAAAAAGCCGACACAAATCAGCCTAAGGGCTAGGGCTCGAATTTCCTTCAAAATGAGGAAAAAGCCGATACAAATCAGCCTAAGGGCTAGGGCTCGAATTTCCTTCAAAATGAGGAAAAAGCCGACACAAATCAGCCTAAGGGCTAGGGCTCGAATTTCCTTCAAAATGAGGAAAAAGCCAACACAAATCAGCCTAAGGGCTAAGGCTCGAATTTCCTTCAAAATGAATAAAAAGCCACACGAAACAACCCAAGGGCTAAGAGTCTTTTCTTTTTCCTATAAACAAGGAAAAAGCGTGCACAACGCATCGCTTGTGGTAAGACCCTAAACCAAACCCGCAAATTTGGAACACGTTTGTCCCTCAATCGCCAGAGAGGGGGGGGGGGGGGGGGTGACGTTCTTGTCAGCACAGCAATCAAGAAACATCGGTTTCGCGAGTCCCTCGTACTTCACCTCGCCTTTTAATCGCCAGAAAGGGGGGGGGGGGGGGCGACGCTTATTAACACCTGACCGATTAAATGCCGGGCGAGCACGCAACAAATCGCATAAAGTTTTCCGTCGTCGAATACTTAAAAATAACGACATCAAAAATCAGCCCAGGGGCTAGAGATCGTTTTTCCAATAAGCAAAGCAAAAGTGAACGAAACCATCACAAGGGCTACGACTCGCACTTTTCTCAAACAAAGAAAGAATCGATAAAATAACCCAAGGGCTAAGCTCCGCTTTTTATTCAAACAAGCACAAAAACCCTGCATACTGCGACGTCTCACAGAAGGCGCAAAAGCGCGAGCAGCCGCGCAAAAGGGCTACACCTCGCATATTCCCTCATCGTTCAATCGCCAGAGAGGGGGGGTGACGTTCAGAGTCATGTCGATCGAACGTCGAGAAAATATGTAGCAAAACATAGTTAGAAGTTCTCAATCAAATAAAGGTGTTGCTTCGAGCACTGTCCCCGGTCAACCGTTTGGGCGTTCAGTTCATTAAATCAAAATCTATCTCTATCACAAAGCCAGGGCGGCTGGCCCCCACATCGCGATCGTATACACATCTAAAACGATCTAGCGAAGGCTTAACACAAGCCTCATCATCATTTTCCAGCTTCACAAATGTTCGAGCACGCCGAGTTGTATGATTTGCAAAAGTGCAGAGAATCTCCTCTCGCCCCTCGGCATAGCCACGTCTCGCCTTTTCCCAGAATTGCGAGAAATCACAGCGAGGAAATCGCGAAACAAATTGCAAATGCGCTTCCCCGGAAGCATACAAACCACCACGCTCATACTTCAAAGGAGCTATGTTCAACGCCTGACCCAATAAACTCTCCTGCGCACAGTTTGCAGACAACAAAGAAAGTTTATTATTACAAAGACTGAAAAGCACCACCCCTTGGTACGCCTAAAATTTTCTAAACCTCAGGTTCCCGGGAAAGTTCAGGCGCAGCAGAAGCGTCGAAAGCCGGAGGATCCGCGGGAGTTTTAGCTTCGGACGAGGCCGGAGCCGTGCCATCTCCCGCACTCGACTCAACACCTCTCGCGGTTTCTTCAGTGCGAGCATCCTTAGCAGCAGGCTCGTCTGTGGCACCAGAAGCCGGCCTCTTCAACGAGCTCTCGCCTTTAGAACCCTTAGCTTTATCCAAGCTTTGTTTCACCTGAAACCACAAGAGACAATACATCAAACGCCGACATTAACCGAGCGCACAAAGAAATGCGACGCGAAAATAGTTCACTACGTTCCCACGTTACAAAACGTTACCTCTTTCAGCTTCGCCTCAGCTGCACGACGACTAGCTTCAACGCCATGTATGCGCCAGTATCTCTTAATGAAGCGATTCAGAGCAACCCGGATATTCTCGCTATCATTAGTCTCGTTAACAGAGTCAAAGTTACTCTCAGCATAGCTTCTCCGCCCCAAGTCCGGGAAATCCTTGCAGCCTCGTTTCTCCAAGAGGTCCAAAAGGGCGAGGCAGCTAGTCCGCGCAGAAAAAGTGCTAACTCCATCAAACACATCGGGCAAGTCACCCAGCTCCCCTTGTAGCCACTCAAAAAACGGCCCAGGCAAAAGTCGAGGCGGGCTGGACGGCAGAGGATTCAACTCGCCGCCAACTCGGCGAAGAGCATCGTTGAAACAGGAAAAAGTTTCTCGAGCACCCTCGTCAAAATCCAAAGTAAGCTGCCTTGACGACGCTCTCGCCTTTTCCGCCACTCCCTCGGCAATCTGGGCTCGCTCTTGAGCTTTACGTAGCTCTTCGCTGGCAGCCGCCAGTTTGTCTTCCAGCGACTTCATTGTTTTCTCGCTGCCAAGGGCAACCTCCTTTAGCGACTCCAAGGCGTCGTCCTTCTTCTGAATCTGTTCGCTAAGCTCTTTGTTCACCCTCTCGAGCGAAAGCTTCTCTTCAATCAGCGCCGCCCTCTCGCGTTTAACTCGCCCAAGCTCGGACACTATAGCATCGGCGGCGCCAAACTCAGGCATCCGGTCGAATAAAACCCGGGACGCAATTGAGGTCTGCAAAAATAGCGAGGAATAGCAAGTTAGCTAACAACGCGCAGTAGCCCAAGAAAAAAGAGAATTAAAGAGTCAAACGAACCCACCAGGGCAGCCTGCCGCTCCAGAATCTCAATGACCGCCGTGTTCCCAGAGCTACCCAAAAATTCAAGAAATTCTGCGACAACAAAACTTAGTCCTCGACACAATTGCGAGGAAGAAAATACTCAAAGCATTGGGTGGACATTAATACCTCGATTATCAAAGCGCTTAAAGCCCTCGATAAAATCTCCAATGGAAACTTTCTCCTCCTCGTCGGCCACAGCCGCCTTTCCGGAAGAGCGAGCACCTGCGTCAGAAGAGCTAGTCTCAGACGAGCTACTAGACTCCCCAACCCCGATGCTCGAGTCACACGGACCTCTCGCACCATGACTAGAACCGATCACATCTATACAATCTGACGCAGCTTTCGCCAAAGTCTCGAGTTTGGCAAAAGGCGAGGTGACGATTCCCTTGCCGTCAGCCTCAGCGACAGCGCGATAAGCCTCCTCAAGAGCGTCGTCCATCAAAGCAGCAGAACCTTCGGCCTCACCAAGCAATTCTTCCTCCTCATTGTCCTCAAAAAGCGAAGGCATCACAGGCCGCCGAGTTTTCTGGCAGCTCTCAATTTTCTCAGCGGCTTGGGGCTTTTCCGCCGAGGGGGCGGGCACGTTCGCGTCACTGGAATCTCCGAGACCAAGAGGGACGAGGCGTTCATCCTCCTCACCTAGCAGTTCCTCTTCAGAATCGCTGAAAGCCGAAGCCATTAACTTCCGGCGTTTAGAGCAGCTTTCCCGCACGGTCTCGGCCTCTTCTGAGCCAGCCACCTTCACCCCGCCAGAGGACGAATCCTCTCGACTTTCAACAGTCGGCCTCAGTTTCAACCCTTTGTCCTTCTCCAATTCGCCCTCAGCTTCAGCAGCAGCCACCAGAGAAGCAGTCCGCTTCCTCAAATTGCGACGCTTGGCATCTTCAGCAGACTTGGCCCCTTTAGAGACGGCCGCGATTGTCCGAGACGTACCCTCAGCAGGCAATTTCACTTGCTCGCGCGAGGGGGCCTTAGCGGGCGCTTTCTTCTTTTTGCGGGCAGAGGCTCTCGCCATTGTGGAAGTCTCCCAACCACGCCTTTCCACGAACGTGGCATTGATAACCAACTCGCCTTTCTTCCTTCGCCCTTTCTTCACCGGGCGAATGACGCGAGCTGCGTACCTGATTCCCATCTCATCAAAAACACGATTGACGCGTTCCGCAGTCACCAGAGTTTCTTCACACTCCTCTCTTTCGACCTTAGTAAGAGGGCCACACAGCACATTGGCAGTTTGCTCCACGTAATCAACGAAGAGGTTCCCACTTATGTCGGTCGGTTTCGCCAGACCAAACAGAGGACACTTGTACGACAGCTTAATATCAGCGAGGCGTCGCACCAGGAACCGGTTCGGTTTCCACCCTTCCCGTATCGGCCAGATGCTCGCAGCTATGAACTCCTCCACAACATCGCCCGCCGCACAACTTTGCAGCAGTGCAAAAGCAGCGCAGCTCTTCTCGAACCCTTCTGTTTCTTCGAAGTCCGGGGCCAAGATGACACTGATACTGCGAGATCGGCTAAATAGAGGGTACACGTCCTGCCCGTCATCGCCAATCACTCCAGGAACTTCGGCGTAAAACCACCAATCTGTCCAGTCAATGGGCCACTTATTGCGGCGGCCACCAACCAGCTCTACCTGCTCGAATTTGGAGTTTTTTAGGAAAGAGCGAGCCTTGAAAGTAACTTGTCCATACTGACCAGAATAGCTCCCCTCGCCGAAACTAACGACGCGAGGATTCCGCTGGACGTCGAAAAAAACGGCAAAATGCCCCTGAATCCAAAGGACCACCGAAGCTTCTGACTGCCCATACAAACTTCGAGAGCTGAACAATCGAGTTGGGGGTGTAGGTGTGTGTAAATCCAAATCATATCTTTGTAGCACCCTATGCAAAAACGAGAACGCCGGCAGCCGCAGTCCAGCCTCGTAAAAGTCCCGAAAAACAATCGCCTCATTATTGCGAGGCCGGGGAATTTCTTCTCCTCCAGAAGGCCTCGCCTTTCCGGCCTCAAAATAGCCAAGTTCAACATATTCATCAATGATGCTCTGCGTAACCTTCGACCGCCCAAAGCGAAAGGTCGGCTCCAGTTCAGAGACCTCTTCGCCGCTGATCAGGTCCCCGGCGACGCCGGCACATCGAGAAGAGAACGAAACCTCATCATCCTCCAGTGGACCCCCCGCGTCGGCATTCGGTGACGTAGCCCTCTCGCTGCAGATGTTTTCAGCAGCAGAAGACTCAACGCATGCCTCCAAACACCGAGATCCCCCAAAATTCTTACCTCCTTGTGCAGTAGCAGTAGCAACGTCAATTTCTTCTACGGAGCGCGCATCGTCGGAAGCCCTCTTGTGGCCCACATCTCCAATTCCTTCGGGATTGCTCCCAATGGGAGCGGCATCACCAAGTTCAGTCGCGGAACCCTCAATCTCGCGAGCAGTCATCTTGATCTCGGCATAAGCTATGAAAGCAAAGAGCCCAAGGGTTAGGATTTCACGGTCGCATACTCAGAAAATAGCGACGAACCAAAGAAAAGCGAAAAGAAAAAGAAACAGCTGACGCGACAAACTGCACCTGTCAGCGACGAGCAAAAGCAGCAAAAAAGCCCGAGCAATCTAAAACCTCTCGAAAAAAAAAACAGAACAGGCGAAAGGGACGTGCCAACCACCCCCCTCCTCCCTTTATATAGGCCTCCCGGGGCACCGCATTTATGGCAGCGTCGGAATTCGAACAGTTTTTGTCTTCATTAAGTAAACGCCAAGAAATTCGACAATCCCGACGATAGGGGGTGACGTCAGACTACCGGTGCCTTTTCCCGAGTATTCAATCGCGAGTTCGGTCTCTCGAAGATAGCCCTGCCCGCGAGGGGCTACTGTTGGGGATCGGCACCAGCGCTAAATGGCGAGAGATATTAATGGCGAGAGCCTGTTGGGGACCGCGCCCTCGTCGTTATCGTTGAACCTTTGCCGGATGACTTTTACTCGCATGCAGGTTCTTCGAAAGCGGGAAGGCGATGAGAAATTCCCAACGGCGAGGGACCATCAATTCCCTCGCGTTTACCAAACCATGGAGCTGGAACAAGAAAGTCGAGGGCAATGAATGTCGAGGGCTCCACGTGTCGTTTGAAGACGTCATCAAGTTAGGGTTTAGTTTCAAAGACACGGCTTCGGAATGACATTACCATTTGTACCCTTATGACATTTATGTACAGCATATTCGAGGTATATAGTTGGTAGCCAAGGGCATTATGGTCTAGATAAAATGACCCTTGGCCTTCCC